>JAUTDX010000893.1:0-109085 GCA_030844895.1 Ambrosia x helenae
GCGGCTCTGACACGTCTCCCGAGACGCCACACAGTCCTCGGCCACGTGTTGCTTTTCTATTGCTTTGAAACTAAAGGCTCTCCGGAGACGGTTCAGTCTCGTTGGGAGCCGTGACCCGTCTCTTCCAAAGAGACAGGAGGGGGCCATTATGATAAATTACTCGGTCAACGGGCCATTTTGATGATTTTCCCTTTTAATTTATACATTTAGTTTGTTATGAAATGAAAATATCTGAATGGTGGAGAATTTTAGAGAAAAAAAATTATACAAAATAAAACAAAGACTGTTTTTTTGCAAGGACGAGATATAGGCACAAAAGATGTTAGTTACAAAAACGTTTGCTCAGTATGTGTTTTAGAAGACAAATAATCATTTTAAGGATTACGGTTTATGTGAAAAATGTTAATTACCTCTTTTGAGATTATTTGTGAGGATAAATAACCATGTTTAAAGAGCGAAAGTAAGAGAGAACACTATTGTATATTTGTATGTTATCTTTCAATAAAGTAGCATACACCTCAAAATATATAAACTTGTAAAAAATCTCTAACTGCTATAGACAACCGTCAATAAAAAGTCAGATAAAATAACAAAATTCAAAGTACTTTAAAAAGCGTCTTACTATTCACATACCTATTACTTCCCCACTCTTGTCTACATCAACGTCACACGTCATTTCCCTTTTCCCCTCCTCTAAATTAGGGAAATGGTTCACATTTCTTCCCATTTCCTCATTCCATTTTTTATTTCTTTTATTTAATCTATTTAATTATATATTTTGTATTTAAAAAAATAAATTAAAATTAAAAAAATCAGCCACGTTAAAAGTAAAACCACACACACTCTTCATAGTCTTCTTCTCCAAATTATCACCCCACTCTCTCTCTCTAAAAAACACATACTTACACACACTCCCTCTCTCTAAAACCAGGCGCACGCACACACATACTCTCTCTCTCTAAAACCAGGCACACACACATAAATTAAAATTAAAAAAAAAACAGCCACGTTAAAAGTAAAACCACACACACTCTTCATAGTCTTCTTCTCCAAATTATCACCCTACTCTCTCTCTCTCTAAAAACACATACATACACACTCCCTCTCTCTAAAACCAGGCGGCACGCACACCACATACTCTCTCTAAAACAGGCACACACACACACATCTCCGACGCTCGTCCCATCTCCGATCGTCCCATCACCAGTTGGTTTGTGTAGTTTGTTTTTATAAAATGTTGAGATAAAATGGTGGGTTATGTAGTTCTAAAGAAAAGTTAATTAAAAAAAAAATAGAACGTTGCACTCCCAACGGTCAAATGAAAAATAGAACAAGGAGGGAAGGGAGAATCCCCTGTGCTCACCGAAATACAATCGGGGGGAGCGGTGTTCCCAACGGGGACATCCTGATTTGGCACCTGACCGATCTCCTCCCCGCTACCCCACCCCATGGTCTAAGCCACGTATATGTTTATACACGACGTTTAACCTTTTTAATTTCCAATGTCAGACAACTTCTGCAAAGCATGTCATTCATCTACCCTATATGTTGCGTGTAAGTCTATACGTGACTTTTAACTTTTTCAATTTCCAATGTCAGACAAATTTTTTTAATGAGATACGGTGTACTGTTGTACCAAAAAGTCAACCTTATACGCCGAGTATAGACCTATACGCGACGTAAAAGATCCAAATGTTTACCTTAAATCTCATATACAGTGAATTCAAATCATCATTCACATATAATTTGTCATGATTCTCCCATACGATTATCTCAAATTTCCTAAGATGTCATTTTGGGACAACAGCTATTATTCTAACGAGTCATGGGTGCCTGAACACAATACAATATTACATTTATTCACTTATTTGTTGTTTTGTTTCTTAAACTTACCAAACCGTTGTTTTAGGAGAGGTCTAGCATTCATTATTCCTACGAGAAAGGAGCACCTGCTCATCATGAGGAGAAAATCATGTCTGGTTTGTAGAAAATATCAATTAGATTTAAGGGAATGGATTTGGCTTTTTAGTTTTGAGATCCGGAAAATTTGAAAAGAAGGATAAAGGGTACGATACGTACATGTCTGTACGCAGCCAAATGAAAATGTCAAATTGGTGGTGGCATATAGCACATACAAACATGTACGTAGCTTATACGCCACCAAATTTTTGTGTCATAGCCGTTGCCGGAGGTGATCCCGATCGTGATGCCAGCAGCAAAGCCCGTGGAGGCAGAACCTCCGAGTGATCATGATATACCATCGTAGCGCCTCAAACCATCCTGGATAGGCGTGGTCACTTGATGGACCGAGTTGAGTAATTGATGTCCTGGGCGGTTGAGTCGTAGATGGATATGCTACGCGCCGCCAGCATCAAGCCCCGACCGCTACCACTGCCATGACAGTATCAAGATCACCGCCCAATAGCTTAGGAACCGCCGGAGGGTGGTCAAGTTCATGTATAGGCTAGTTCGTTGTCTTTTTTTTTGTTGTTGTTTACATTCAATGGTATTTTTGTTTTGTTATGTGTGAACAAATTGATGATTATATATATATATATGTGTGTGTGTGTGCGCGCGCAATTTCAATTGTTTATATGTGTGATGTTTGATTGCAATGTTTAAAATGTCGGATTAGTTACGTGTTATAGAGTAGTTTCGTTTTGATCAATTGAAAATGCTTATGTTATTTAATCATAATGTTTTAACATTAAAAAGATAAATAGTGTACAAAATGTTATTAATATTGTTAAAATAAAAACAATACTTTTATAAGATCTTTGTTAAAACAATAAATATTGCATAAATGGTAGTAATGTTTGAAAAAAAAACACCTATATTGCATATGTGTGTCTTATATGTTGTGTATAGGCACACGCTTCACGTATATGATTAGTCGTCAGACAACATATGACAGGTGCAGTTTGTTTTTTAAGCTTCGTTTTATACGTCGTGCATAGAACGATAGTGGGGAGTCCAAATGATTTAGTTACATTTTTCTCACTAATCTTTTTTTTCTATCATATCTCGCATCATTCATCAATTTATCTCTACCTTCTCTATTTTTTATGTGGATATATCCATGATGGCTGAGAAGTGTGGAAAGAAGAAATAGAGGTGATAGGCAGGCCGACGCAGTAAGAAAGGTGGGCGGATGGAAGAGACAATTAGAGATGGGGTCTGATACCATGAAATTAAATTATATATAACTACAAGTTTTGAAACCTCTTATGAATAGTGGCTTCTTTTCTTTTTTATTCTTTTTTTTTTGTGTTTTTTTTGTTTTGTCTTGTAGTGTTTTTTTTATCATTCATTCATTTTTATTTGTGGTGAGTTTATATGCGTTTTACGTTAGCTTGCGGTATAAGTTCATGTTTGCCTTTGGCTATGTTTTAAGTCAAGTGACGTATAAATTTGCGTTTTTGTTTCACTATTTTTCTCAGTTTTGTCTTCATTTGTTTAATACTTAGTACGTTTTACGACCCACATGTTGCGGTGGTATAAATTCGCGTTTTTGTTTTATGATTTTTTCCCATTTTGGTCATCGTTTGCTTACTACTTAGCATGGTTTTACGACCTTGCTTCCGCAACACGGGGTCAACATCGGTACCAATATATATTTGTTTTTATACTTTTCAATCGGTGTAAAACACGTGTCGATTGCTATGCTCGATGTAAGTATCATGTTGGTATTATAATGAACCAAATCGATACTGACTAGAAGTCTAACGCAAAGCGCTAAGGAATCCCACTAGTTAGGGAAAAATGCTTGATTTGTTATTTCCATTTCTCAAACAAATGAACAATAAATACAGATTACAAGATTTGACCTATTCTATATTTGAGTATTTGACCATGATTTTTTATAGTAATTGCCAAAATATATTTCATATTTCCAAATATTCTAATTCATATATACATACACCCACACACACTTGATGTATCTTTGAAATTATGTGACATGATGTCTCCTAACGCACCCATTGGCAACATTTTTTTGCTATGATTTCACAAGCACTTGACCATTAACACGTGATTATATGAAACGACGTCATCTTATAATCCATCCTACAACCAAAGACTATATTAATAGTGTTTAGTAAAAGATGCAACACTCCTAAGTAGTTTTATTGTCAATTGTCAACTTATTGTAAAGAAGTTCAGGCTTAATTATGTAGGGCAGGCGTGCATCACGCTTAAACAAAATTCAAAGTTGCCATAAAGGTTCGTGGAAACTTGCTAGTTAGGTTCGTTAATAATTTTTCAAACCGAATTGATGTAGTTTGTGGCCTTGTTTGGTCGGTTATCTTCATCTTGGTGATGATCGTCCGACCTTGTTGAATGAAGTTTGCTTTTTAAAAAAAAAAACAAACCTAAGCTTGGCTTGTTATAATAAGTTCATACACAAAAGAATAGGTTCGCTTAGCCTTGTGAGTAGACATTTAAAACTAGCTAAATATAGATATTAATTAACTCGATTTATAGTAATTTTCTTGGGGCCGGATTGGACTACTGCAGGTCGGACTGGAAACTTCGTACATACACAATCGATCCGGTCAATTACTCTTAAAAACTTCTTCATTTCGGTCTGCAGTTATTTGTCTATTTATTCTTTTGATAATTTCACACTCCTATGTTATTTGTTCCCAACTACATATTTGTTATCATTACAATCCACATAAAATGAAATAGTTTTATATATTGCTTAAAGTTAGTTTTTAGCCTATATCTATATGACTATATATATTTTTAATATTTGAATAACTTATGGAGGTTATTTGATTCTTTAAATCGATTATGAAAATGAAACATTGGTTTATAGTTTGCTTATAACGCTACGATGTCAATTGAACCAAATAAATATATATATTTTTTGTAAAATAATTTTGTTCCTTGTTCATGTTTCATCATCTTCCACTTAACCAACCCTAATTAACTAACACATATTTTCTTAACTATTTGTTCTTATTCTTATTAATATATTTTTTATTTATTTAAACTCTCATCATCATATCTTCACATTAAAATGTGATTTGTCCAATAGGGCATATATGGATAACGTTACCTCTCATCCTTCCGCGTCTCATCAGTGTACGCACTATTCCAACAGTTTAGACAACACTGCAATTCCTTCAATATCGTACTACTGTGTCTGTACAGGATTTCTTGAACAGAAACATAAAATATTTTTTCATGTTTTCTAGTGGGATCATGTTTTGTTTAATTCTTCTCTTTTTCAAATAGATCAATGTGGATGATGCCTTAATTATAATAATAATAACGTGGCTTTCTTTGTCTGGTTAGCTTTTAGTTAGATAAATTATTATTAATTCATTTCATATCGTAATGATTATAAAAATATGTATACCATGGAAATACATATCTTACCTGTTCTGATGTGGATTTTCAAATCTTAGTTTGGTTTTGTTGCAGAAAACACTATACTATAAACACACACACGTACGTTTTAAAAACTTAGCAATGAAATAATAATTTATTCCTAGTTAAATATGATTATGCCCTCGAATATTCTTTTAACCATTCTTGCCCGAAGATAAATTTAAGTGAGTAATCTCTACTACATTATAAAGGGGAGTGATGGCTAAATGTGTCCAAATTGGCAAATTTAAGATGGTATCTCAAGAGTCTCAAGTGTAATCCTCAAGTTTTTACCTCATTTCTTCCAAATTTACCCTTGTGTACCACCTTTGATACCTATTATACAATCCCAACTTGCCATGCTCCTCTCTTCATCACCATCATTTATTAGTGAAACCCCCCATTGTAATTGAATGTCTAAAATCAATAATGAGACCCTCCATTAAATTGAATAGAATTTCATCATGTTAATATATCAGCAACACTTTTGCTTTATTTCATCGTGGTAATCTTTTTTTAAAATTAATAATAAGTTGGTAGAGAAAAATTGTAAGACCTTCTGCATAGGATACATGATTTTTTTCTAGATTATAAGTTTGGTCTACACACTTATTTTAATCTTTAATTGATAAAGAAAACTATGAAAGCAATTTTGGAAATAACTTTTGGTATTGTAGATAGACTTATGAGTTAAACGACGTAAATGGGTTTGGTGATAAATATTAAAGTTTATAACACCATCATTGATGCTCAATGTCGTCACGGTTACAAAACAAAAGCAGTTGAAATTCTAAAAAATATGCAGAGGATTAAGGCCTAATAAGTTACCTTATGCGCCACTGTTAAACACACACTACAAAAAAAATGTCATTTAGTGGCACACACTCTTAATGGCATTTAGCTTTTGTGCCACTAATATAGGGCTTTAGTGGCACTTTACGTGTGCTATATTTGTTTGATCCATAGTTTTAGTGGCATTTTATCATTTATGGCATAAAATTAAGCTTATAGTGGCACACGCTCTTAGTGACATTTAACTTTGTGCCACTAATATTGGGTTTTAATGGCACTTTGTGTGTGCTACATTTGCTTGACTCATAGTTTTAATGGCATACATCACACATGCCCGCAAAATTAATCTTTTAATGGCACTTTAGGTGTGCCACTTTTACGCAACATACCAATTTATTGCTTTTACTTATATGCCGCTAAATATATCTAACGTTTTTTCATTAAAATATAAACAAATTAATTTTTTTCAACTCACAAAAAAAATTCACTAACATAAAATTAAAACTATGCATTTAAAATTAAAGGTAAATACGTATATATATATGTTTAAAAAAATCTTTCACTTTTTGTTTAATAAGACCCAACACTACTATATATATTTAAATAAAGTTATAAAACCGAGCACGACTATATATAAGTAAAAAATTAACATAATCATTTGAAAAAAGATTGACCAAATTTTATATCGAAATTTTCATTTCCCGCTATAAAGGGAAATCATTCTTATTTCCCACCAACATTTCATTTTCCAAATTTTATTTCCCTCCAACTCATTTGTAATGTTTTTATAAAAAAACAATAAAATTTGGTTGAACACCCACTAATTTCCCCCGGTTTCCCCCTGAAAATTTCACTTCCCTCGTTTCCAAAAACTCAAAAAGAAACACACACACACACACACCCCCCCTAAACCTATTCGAACTCCCAAAAACACATCATCTATTCTTCTCCCAAAAACCTCTCCTCACCACCATATGCCTGGCGCCTGCTGAACCTCGAAGCCATTCACCATCCACCACAAGACTGGAGGCGATCGATAACCGGCTTAACCTCACACGGCGCCGACCGTAATCGACGAAACCCTAAGCCCTAATCGAACATCACGGTTCCTAAACACATTTGAAGAGGTGATATCTAGTCTTATATTTGTACTATATATATGTAGTCAAGATTATCGGGGTATTTGAAATATTTAAAAGGATAATCGTGTTTGAAATTAGTTTGTTATTATCCGGATATTATTATGTTGCAGGGATCCTGTAAAAGGTGCGAGGGTACATCCATTGGTGCCATCGTTCTCGATCTTTATCCCGGTCTCGGAATTGACCCTTCTTCTCTCGGTAATCTTCCCTCCTTTTGACATAGATACATCGTTGTTTTAGTTGAATGTTTAGGGATTTATGGGTTTTGTGATTGAATGAATAAGTAATTAGTTTGATATAATTTTTTTTAAATGTTATGTTTTTATTGATTGTTGAGTGTACCTTGTTTAGATTGTGAATTGATGTTATGTTTAGTTGAAGTTTCTTGCTAGATTCAGTTGTAAAGTTTGTATTAAATGGTATATTGTATGGTTTTTAATGAATTTATACAGGACTTGAGGTTAGGTTTGAAGTGCCTGAGGTTGAATTTTGAAGATCTTTTTATTGTTTTATTTGCCTAGATGATTTAGTTTTATGTTGGTGATTATGTAAAGGGATTTTGGTTGAAGTTTTTTTATTTAGATGGTGATGATGATCTTTATTGTTTCAGCCTTTCATGAATGCCTATATGCGAAGTGTTTGCACAAATTGGGTTGAAACCTTTCATTCTTACTTCTTAGTATAGGCAAGGCTGGGTTGGGATTTTTTTTGTTCCTGCTTCCTTTTGTTATTCGTAATTATTGTGAGTACCTTATTCTTAGTTACATACCATATCCTCACTATAAAGGATATGATATGTTTTTCTTTGTTTCTATATATTAATCTGAAAGTATTTTAGTGTTTTGGTTGTTGCCTACCACATGTGATCCTTGACCTATCTTGCAAATTTGGTTTGACTATTTTACAATGGTACTTTCACTTATACTATCCTAAAGTCTTTAGTTATACACTTCACTTACACTATATTTACAATGGTACTACTTTCTGAAACTTGTAGGCAACACTGGTAGGAGCGCGTACCATTTCTTGGGTGTTCCACAACGATGATGGTATATGTTGGATAAAAAAGGCGCATTCAATTTTTATACTAGAAACCAGGTTAACAAAAATATATAGAATTGTTGAGAAAAAAAGGGAATGCACTGTTAACCGGGTTGACCCATTTTGGCTGTTTCTTTTCTAGCAAAGTGTTTATATTTGCATGAACTCACTTCAAAAAAATAAATGGATCGAATTGGCACCTTTAATTTTATCTTATTTGTATGGTTACATATATATTTTTTCCCTTCATGGCAGGAAAAAGCAAAAGGGGAGAGTTGAGCATTTTCCCAAAATTATTCACAGTTTTATCACATTCTTTACATATGATGCCAAGGAAAAAAATGCAGCTGCTGCAGATAAGTACCTGTTTTAAGACTTTACTAAGTACCCTGTTCTGTCTCCCTTTCGCCTCACCCATTTATTTATACGTACACCTCTTAGCACTAGTGCATATTTTTATGGTAGGAAACACGATACCGTCAAAGATATTTGGATTTGATGGTAAACTCAAAAGTTAGACATATATTCAAGACCCTTCCAAAGTTGTATCATATATTAGACGTTTTCTTGACAATCTTGATTTTTTGGAGGTAAACTACTTGGTTCTTCAATTACCCTTTTTAAAAAGAAATTGCTATTTAGTAATTATTTCTATTAAAGGTTGAAACTCCCATCATGAACATGATTGCTGGTGGAGCAGCTGCACGTCCATTTGTGACTCACCACAATGATTTAAACATGACACTATACATGCGAATTGCACCTGAGCTTTATCTGAAGGAGCTTGTGGTTGGTGGACTCGAGCGTGTATACGAGATTGGGAAACAGTTCAGAAACGAGGGAATTGATTTGACACATAATCCTAAATTCACAACGTGTGAATTTTATATGGCTTTTGCAGATTACAATGACTTGATGGGACTAACTAAACAGTTGTTGAGTGGTAAGTGCTGAATGTTGGCTGTAATAGGTCGAGGTGGGTTGAACCCAAACATGTTTGTTAAGTTTATTTTAAATAATAATATTATATCTTTCAGTATAATGATTGAGGAGGTTTGATCTTACTTGTGTGACTAACTAGAGATAATAACTCAAAATGAACCAGGTATGGTGAAGGAGCTGACAGGTGGATACAAAATTAAATATCATGCAAATGGATTGGATAATGAACCTATTGAAATCGACTTCACTCCTCCGTTCAGGTCATTTGCTTACCAAGTATACATATTTTGATTTTATTTTATTTGTTATTTTACTAACATTTTAAATATTTTCAGAAGGATTGATATGATTGGAGAGTTGGAGAAAATGGCAAATCTTAACATACCCAAAGATCTTACTGGTGAAGAAGCCAATAAATATCTTGTTGATGCATGCACCAAGTTTATATCAAATCTCCCCCAAATGGGATGGAGTTAATAAACCGAAAGATCGTTTTCGCTTTTTTTTGTATAACTTGATATTTTTGAAACTTCTTACGTGTTTGAACATTTGTGATATATTTTGCATCGAAATTATAATTAAGTTATGATATTATAATTTTACATTTTTAGTTTTATTTAATATGGTAAATCAATTATGATATAATGATGGCACAAGACTTTTTATGACACATAAAAAGTGCCACTAAAATAGTGTTGATATTTTGTAATTAATATTGTGGCACACAAAAAGTGTCACTAAAGACCTTGCAGAAAATGTGTGGCACACAAAAAAAGTGCCACTGAAAGTTTTAGTGGCACTGTTTGTAGTGGCGCTTTTTTTGTATGCCACACATTTTTGCATGGACATTCAGTGGCACTTTTTTAGCTTTCTGTGGCACTTTGTGTATGCCGCTGTATGACATTTTATTTGTAGTGACATATTGCAGAAAAAATGATACTAACACTGCCTTTGTTTTGTTTGTTAAGATGGTCAATGATGGAGAAAAACCTGACCTATAATTCTCTCATTCACGGGATTGTCGTTTTAGGCTAGACTGACATTGCAATAATAATCTTGGAAAAGATGACGGAAAGAGGAGTATTCTATGATGCTAGGGTACATAATTGTAGTTTTCCGCCATCTATTTTTATCTCCAAAAAAACAAGAAGTAACCAAGGCGGTCTCTGAGGGTTCAAATAGTTTGTGCGACATGTAAACATGAATCCTAATTAAAAATAGACGTATATTTGATCTTCTGGAGAGGAAATTGGAAGAAAAAAACATATTATTAAAGAACTTTAAAGCTCAAATCTATACACACACACCAAAAATATCAACAACAAATACGTATGTAAATATAAAGTATATAAAGAGGATGACATAGATCTCCTAGAGAAGAAATTGCAACGAGTAATGGGTAGCCCATAACACGGATATCGTCAACCTCTACATATATCTATCTATACAGACACATTTAGAAAGACGCTACGAATGACATGTAATCACATTTATAACAAACTTGTTTGAAACCTGAAATGGGTGGTGGTTCATTATAGATATCATAATTGAATTTGATATCAGTTGAGACACTCGCTGTTGGATACATCTTGCATGTGCGTGGAAGAATGAAAAAAGGTAGAGCAATATTATTTAAGTCACACCACTAGAAAAAACACATTTCTTAACATGCATTGCGCGTCATAATAGAGTGTTTATGACACACAAAAAAGTGTCAAAGAAAGACATGTCATAAAAATTTTATGACATCTCTTTCTTTGACACCTTTTTGTGTGTCATAAACCTAAATATACAGATCACTTGAATGACACTAAATATACAAATCACTTGAAAATAAAGGTTACTTTCTTTGACACAATATTTTATAACATAATGCAAAATGAGTGTCATAAACCACAAGTATTAAATGGTTACAAAAATATTGTGTCAACATATTACGTTAGTCTAGACCTAAATATACAGATCACTTGAAAATAAAGGTTACGGCATAACTTGACCATTCTTCACGAATAACATCAATATCCGCATCCATGTAAGCATCTACTCCTCCCCCAACCTACGACCACAATTAAATTAATAAGATGAAAAGTTAAAGTTCGTGAAGGTTTTAGTTTTAAGAAAACAAGGGTGGCTAGAATTCGAGTCGATCAACTTACATTAACTTAAACATGGTTTACATATGAATTAAATATAACTAGTGCCTTTCACAGGCATTTGGTCACGCCTAAAACATAAAGGTTAACAAATAAACTTAACGAATGGTTTTGGTTAAAATGTATTGTGTTAACTACCATTTGTTTATTAAATTCAACCAACATAGAAAGCTACCATCACCACACTACACTACAACTTCCACCACACCATTGTAAAATATAATAAGCTTTGATAGAGCAGTATGTGACTGACCATTGTAAATCAAATATACATCCTTCGTTTTCAAGGGATAAGAGATGCATGTTTATCCGACGAAAATGCTAATAAATACAAGAGTATGTAACACAGGGGTGACAGTGCATCAAATTATGAGCCTAGAGGAAAGGTGAAGACATACAACATCAACGGTTTCTGTGATTTAATGATTTTTTTATTTATATTATAAATTATTTCGAGTACGTGGGTTTATGTGTTTGTAACTTGTTGCATATAGCGGAGGTGATAGGTTTGTAAAGGTGGGTGATGGGATGGGAACGGTGGATGGTGAAGGAGGTGAGGTTGGGTGAAGAAGACTTAACCACACGGAAAAAATAGTCAATTCATAATCACTTAACTGAGTAATTTAAGTGATGTTAGTGATAAGGACCACACGAGTTAAGTTTTTGAAACTCAAGTACCACCTCTGTAATTATTGAAGCATTAGGATCAAGAGTACAATATTCGTAAACCACAGGGACCAATCATACAATTCTCTCAATGGTTAATACATAACTTCTCAAAAGGCATTTTATAAATGCAAGGGCAAATTAAGGGTAACTTAGACCAAAGGGTGTGGGGGGCGGCATAGGGGGGAGGGGGGCATGGCTATGCCGGGCCTCTCTACACCACCCCCCTGGGGCGGCATAGAGCTAGGGGCGGCATGGGAGGCAAAATTTTGCCGTTGGTGCCGGGCCAACTTTGTTGAGAATCGTGATTAATTAAAAAAAAGAAAATCCCACGTGGAGGGCCATCTTCTGCAAATGGGGAGGCACCACACCTTGTGGTCTTACATCCATGCTGCAAGTTAAGAATGCATGCAAATTTTGTTCCTCTTTAAGATGGTCAATATCTTCCGGTTTTTGAGTATTCAGAACCAACAATCAGATTCTCTATTATCAGACTATAATTCATGCCTGAAAACACATGATATGTTTTTTTTTAACGGCCAACTAAATAACGCCGGGTACTTCGTACGCGGCCCCCCAGTGGCAAAGACAGGGGCACAGCCCAGCCCACCCCGGACGCACGAAGCCCCTAGCCCGCCCGACAGCCCGCTTCCAGGGAAAACCCTACCCACATACCCGCCCGAAGGCACGACAGTAGTGAACCGGTAAAACCAGGCGAGATCAGGACTCGAACTCATGACCATAGGCCATGAGTCATTCATCATTTCTCATTATGTCCTTTGTCGGAATCGAACCTGAGACCTCCAAGAGAGATCCCTGGTCCATTCACCAACTGAGCTACCCGTGAAAGGAAAAAAAAAACACATGATATGTTAGACCTCAACATCAAAACTAATGACATCTTTACATTTAAGTAACGATCTTTAATATCATTGCACAAATTTTAAGAACTTTATGCTAATACTTGATATAGAATAAAATAAGATTATATCTACATTTGCAATCTTTGATAAAAACATATTTTAGTTACTTCAGTACTAGGTTAATTGTATAGTTTCAAAATACATTTATTTTCTCTTTTGTTTCACTCTATGGCAAACCACACATGCTTTATTAGTTAGATCATACGCGAGCCTCACAACCCAACAATCATCACACATAGTACAATCTTTTTTAGTCGAGGTTTACTAACAAATGAGTTTGTAGTAAGATGATCATTGATATAAATATATTATATTCCACCACCCAAAGAATTTATGCCAAACACGAGACTATTGAGGCATATGTAATTGATCCAAGTAGTATTTAATTATTTATGTCTAAAATATAGTAAATTGATTACAAATCGTAAGACAACATGTCTCTTTAAGCATATGTAGTGAGGTATTTGTGCTATTATATATGGTGCCACATGTCCATAAACATAGATTTCAATATAAACTAATCTCGTTAAAAGAATTATGACCATTAAATTTCTAACAATTGTTTCTTTTAATTAAATAAAAAAGTGTATTAGCTCATGTAGTAGCACGCGTCACTACTAAAAATAAGTTTCGAGAAAATCCATCAAAATTTCTCAACTAAATGATCCATTAATTAATATTGTCACTTTCAGAAAAGAAAATAATAATAAATTGAGAAACTTCCCATCATGGGATGCAAGTTTTAGGTACACAAACTTGTACCACAATACATGATTACCATTTCTACTTTTCAACTTTCATCATCCTCCACTTAACCAATCCTAATTTCTATTTTTGGTTTTGATCATTAGTAGTATTGGTTAGTTTTCTGAAATCATTATCGAATGGGTTATTAAATAGAATGGGAATGGATATGGGTTTGGATATCATGTTCCAAAGATGGGTATAGATGATTTTTTGGTATAACACTTATCTCTCTAGTCTCTACAATATATATATCTTTAAAGGAAAAAAAAATACAAACTTTTTTATCTCCTTATGGATGTGACAAGATACAAGAAAATTTTCATTATCGTATCTGTTCTTTCATTTTCTCATAGGCACCATCTCTTGAAGACGATAACAACATTCCCAATCAAAACCATGGAGAGACAATGATGACTTAATGTTAGAATTTCTGATGATGATGATGATGATGATTTAAGTTTAATTTTTGACGTGGCATGATCTTTTTTTACGTGTTACGTTATAGCTAACGATGAAAAATATAAAATTTGTTATATCTTTATGTGTCTTTCCTAAAAGTAATACGAATGGTTATATTATTTTAACGACTTTTCATACTATGGTATTTAGAGCCTTTGCATCACCAAAAGTATGTTTTGGAAGTCATTACCACTTCACCACAACCCCCCCCCCCCCTAGCGGCTTTAGCCATTGTTCCCACCAATGGTGAATTTGAGAATTCTTTCTAATAGGGTCCACTTTTCAGTGTTCAAATTTTTCACAAGCAAACATTAGAATTTTTGCGCCGGTCACTGTTCGGATCATGATGAGGAACATAATAAAATATAATATCATAAAAAGAATCATTACGCATTAGAAAACAAATTTGCTTTTCAATGACCCTCGCATAAATACCTAAATTCAATTTTTAAGAAACTTAAGTCACAATTTTCTAAATTTATATTCATAGTCACAAATCCTTAAACAACGAAACAAGTAATACACTAACATGTGAGGTTTTAAGTTCAAATCTCACAATCAGCAAGAAATTTGCCATTAAAAAAAAAACTAAACAAGTAATAAAATTGAAGTCATAATACTCTAGAAAAGTTAAATACTACTTGGAGACCTTAATTTAATATACCAAATCCACTAAATTTTTAGAAAAAAACATTGTTGTTATTAACCTGGGTCTAGCATAATTGAGCAATGAAAAATCGAGTATTGAGAGAAATCAGATAGGGTTCGGATCGTATTGACGAGAAAGACCATACCATAGCCTTGGCTAACACCAAAGATCAAAAGCCAACAGGTAAAAGATAAAATAACTTAAACTGACATAGAGCGAAAACAAATTAAACAAGAACAAAATTCTTGACAAAAAGTTGATAATTTCTGAAGGGTGTTAATAAAATGTACATCATTTTTATTGGTTGTACCCCCTAGCTCCCTCAAGTTTTCAGATTAATAGAATTCAACCCTTTTTGTTCTCTTTATGTTTCTTTTCTTCTCTAACAATATGTATTTCTTGACGAGGAGATGACTGCCCAAATACACCAATCAGATGGCAACAGCATGACCGCTTCAACTGTTCATCAAGTTTAGAAATTAACATATAGGATAATTCAACCCTTTTTGTTCTCTTTATGTTTCTTTTCTTCTCTAACAATATGTATTTCTTGACGAGGAGATGACTGCCCAAATACATCAATCAGATGGCAATAGCATGACCACTTTAACTATTCATCAAGTTTAGAAATTAAGATATAGATAATTCATTCTGAATAAATTTCCATTGGAAAGAAGTAATAATGCTAAAGCGAATTAAAACTTAAGTGTTTACAAATAAATTTTAAAGAAACATCAGTAAAACTTAATTACTATAACAATTAGTTTTTGTCTTTAATAAATTACGAAAGAGACTTGAAGCATTGTCCAACCATTTTGATCCACAAAAATATTTCCTTGTTAAAGCTAAAGATGACCATTATTTATGCTCAAGTCAAAACTTCATTAAGTCTTCTTTAATGGTGGTTAATGGCTTAATGCTCTCAGCTGTATAACTTTTCATTTGAGTTTCATTTTGATTTTGACCTTATCCACGTATCTGAGTTAAGTCTCATTTTGGTACCTGTTGCAGTCAAAATATGTTACTTGTTTTAACAAACACATATAATTGAAAAAAAATAAAAATAAAAGAAAACATTGCTTGAGAATCAGGATTTTTTGTACAAATTATATTATATATTTTATTATAATTATAATTATAAGCTATCATTCTGCAATTATCTTCACTCTTTCATTTCTTTGAATATTAGATCAATAATACACATCTAGTATTCTATAAGAGTTTTAGAGTTGATGATGTCTTGCCTTTTCTATTCTGATCAATATCGCTACCTTTTTGGTTGTTTGTCGAATGTTAATATGTTATCCACCTTTTTGATGAGTTTTATTAATTTTGTGATGAGTTTTACAAAATATGTTACTTTTCATAGCTCTTGTTGTTACATGATTATATCTCCCGTCATCGTAGTCATGCTTTCGTGCTTCTTGCCAACACCGCTATGACTTAGATCTGTCGTTGTTGTTTGTCGCCTTAGAGTTTTCTTATTGTTTAATTTTTATGGGTTTTTTTTTTTCAAGATAGTTTGCTCCTCTTATGTCAACTTCTTAATTTGTTGTTTTTCGCTCTGCCTAAAACATATTAGTTAAAAATAGAGAAAATTATGAAGGTTCTATAGATAATATTTATTTTAATTATTTTTATTTTAGTTAGCATTTCTTGTTAGATTGGCTTTCGTTTGTAAACTATATGTGTTTGGGGTTGCGTTTTGAAATGAATTTTTAGATTATTGCGTTTTGAAAATGCAAATAATCAGTTTTTAGTGTTTGTGGTTGAGTTTTGAAATGCATTTTTAGGCTACCAAAATGCAATAATCTAAAAGCAGCTCCACCCCTGCTTTTCCAAAACGCAGAAGTTGTTTTGAAAAATCAATCCCAAACACCCTCATAGTTGATTAACAAAACACGTCTCGTTTGATCTAAGGGCATATTTTGCTAAAAAATTATAACACCCTTTGACATAATAAATAAAATTTAATAAATGAAAAGATTGAACATAGGATACACACGTAGCTAATTGCGTAAGTTTATTCTATAATGACGAGTGATAAGCACCCAATTTGCTTTAATTGATTAGGTTAATTAACCAATAGCATTGCATATAATAGCTTTAAGAACTAAGGTTACATCCACTAATAATCTCCTCCTATTTTATTATTTGTCTCTTCTAGAAGGTATTTGAGGCCACAAACCTTCAACTTAAATAATTAAATACTTGTAAGTGCGTAATGTTTCTACTTATCGTCATACTTGAATCTTTTATACTAACAAATAAGTCGTGCGGATAATGTTTCAATCATATAACGAATAATTATATTGAACAAAACAAACATAATGACGCATCGAACTCTTAATCTAGTTTACCTATAAGGCTCATGAAGATGAAATACGTGAAAAAGCTAGGTGTGCAACATGGATAGCAAATGGTATCCCGTACATAAACCTAACCGTATCATATTGGTATACACTTTTTTTTGTGTTTTTCGAGACCAGTACTTTTGGTTTGCACGGTAATGGTATATTGGGTTGATTTACCTTTGAATACCGGTACAGTACTGTACCGAGCACTATCGTCATCAAAACCGGCACCCATTTTTTACGATTTTCATTATCAGTACTTTTGATACCAATATGATTCGATACCAATACGGTATTGAGCTCATTCCTAGTATCCTAGTATGAAGTCAAAAGTATAGCATGGAAGTATTCATTCAATTTGGTACCCAAAGAACGTACCCCTTGCACAATCAAAACACGTAGCATAGATGAAATGATAGATGGGTAAGACAATGTCTCATTGTTTTAATACCGAAGCTGGTTAGACCATGTGTAATGGTACGTACGTGAATTGGGTGTGGAAGGCAAGATTTCAAGCCCCTTCAAGTCCTAACACCGCCCCCGGGGCGTGGATCTTCATTTTTTGGTCTATGGCATGAAAATTTTAACGCCAAAAATGGGGCTTGACATCTTCATTTTTGAGGAGCCAATTAAACACTCCATTTGGAGTGGAGGGGCTTGAAATGAGTTAACCACTACAGGTGGACGAGGTGGTACGTGATGGCCACCCCGTGATCGATGTGATGGCCGCGAACACCGCCCCATCACATCTATCACGGCCGCGATAAGATTACTTTGTGATAACCATCACAGCCATATCAAAGCCTCGTCGAACGCCAACCAACGGTCTGATGATCGTGGGCTGGCTAGCCGTTTAAAAAAAACCTTTTTTTAATAAATCAAACCTTTATATAACCTCATTTTTTTCAACTAAAATTACCACAAACAATCAAATAATATCTCCAACAATCAAACAACCCAAAAAAAATTAAAGGCTTTTCGTATCATATTGCACAATATGATACTGAAGGAAGAGGGGCGCGCAATATCTCCGGATTACGTTATGGATCCTCCGACACCAACAATCACTAATGATAATATTCTTTTGACTTGAGAAATGAAGAAACCCAATTTACTAATATTCTTTTTAACGCCCCACTTACTGTGTGCGCATATAATGTATATCCATCGGGGGGCAAAAGTAAAGTTGCACTAGTTTTAACGTTATTTTACTAATTTCGTGAAAATAACGTTAAAAACGACGGACGGTTAATCATGCATCATGTGGTGCCGTTGATAGCCAAAACACAAAGGGGTACATGCACCGATCGGGTTTGTCCCGATTGCTAAGTGTTTTGTGCCTTATGTCCAAGGCTTGATACCAAACTACATCGAGCCGGGGGTCTCACTGGAAGCAGCCTCTCTATTCTTAGGGGTAAAGATAAGGCTGTCTACATCTTACCCTCCCCAGACCCTACCTTAGCTTTGCTATATGTGGGATTAACTGAGTATGATGATGATGATGATGATGAAATGAAGAAACCCATTTTCAACTCCGACACGATCTAACGGAACACGTCGGTAGTTTAGATATCGTGTTCGAGGACCCGTACCCACTGCCCACTTAATTTTATTATTTCATTTTTATTTTATATTTTCTAGTAATTTTTATAATTAATGTAGGTTTTTTTATTTAATGTAATGTTGTATTTTTATTTAAAAAATTTAATGTGGGGTGATTCTATCATTCCACTCCTACCTTTTTTGTGATAGATGTGATAGATTGTGATGACAATTAAGTGGCACCATATTATGGGTGTGATAGTGTGCTTCTATCACCCATCACCCTGACTAAGGTTAACAAATCAATGTTTTTTTATGGGAACTTATAAAATTAATATATTAAATATATAGGGTAAAGACTAAATATAAATGTGTGTTATCATACTAAACATTAGAAGTGAAGAGAACCTTTTTTTATTTAAAATTTTTTCCTCATTTGTTCAAGCATGTTTTCTAGATGATTTTTTTTATAATTACTTTAGTAGAGTAATTACTCTAGAGACTTAGTAATTATTGTATACAATTTATTTTAGATTTTAGGATTAAATACATGCTTAACAAGATGGAAAAGAGTTTAAAAAAAAAGAAGTCCCTTTTCACTTCTCACGTTAAGATCCATTTATACAATACCTTTACCCTAAATATATATTACACTGGGAAAGTATTTGGATATTGCCTATCTACTTTTTTATAAAGAGATATGAGATGGTTTTAATAAATTTTAGTTTTTAAAATAGGCAAAAGATCAAATACAAATAGAGATATCATACAAAACATATAAAGCGAAGGAAACCTCAAAAAGCGCAGTGGCATTTTCGTAAATAACAACTTATAATTATATAATTACTCTAGTGTTATAAAGTTGCCAATATTTACATTTATGTCACCGCATGTTTCTTTCATTTTATTCACTTTGTATATTTTATGCGTTTTTCCCATTTGTTCAGAACTTTCCCTTTAAAGTAAATCACTCCTTAGATATTAAATATAACTAAATTTTTTTTTTTTTTTTTTTTTTTGGTATTAATCGGTTATTCATTAAAACAAAATACGAAAGTGCAAGAAGAATTAAGGCTTAGAAAGTTAGAAGCAAAGTGGTACACTATGACAACTTGGTAAATTCAAATATTCAGTGTCGAAAATTGTCATAAGTCTAACAAATACAAAAACATTGCCGTTGACTTTCTATGTATTGACTGCTATATATATTTTCAAATTTTAAGAATTGATTTCATACAAATATACATGTCCTTCCCTTGACAAACCAAACTTTCTTGATGTAATTCATGTCATCCACCTGCAAATAAAACAATGCAATGAAAAACTCTCCTTAAATTAAGTAGAAAAATTGACCAAAAAACTGGTAAAATCCTAAGCAATCCCATTGCGACCTTCCTCTAGGCGTGCCTTTTTGCCGAGGCGTTTTTGAAACTATATAAAAAACATTTTTCTATGCCTATAATAAATACTGTTGTCCTGAATTCGCATACATGGGCTTTGCGCCTTGTAACTTTGACTACTATGCTCTATGTGACAACTGAAGTTACCTTCTTTCTAGGAGAGTCTTAAAAGATCAATCTTCATGTTCATGATCACTTTCAGAATCTGCAAAACACAGGAAAACCTCAATCACAAATATATAGAATAACGCAAAATAATATTTACGAGCAGTGATAATGGCTTATTGAGTTATTGGCCCAACATATCCTCTCATATCATTTTTAGAATTTTAAGGGGTGTCTTAGATATCCAAGTAACCGCCAAATGCTTCTGTTAGACCAAAAAATCATCATGCTTTGAACTAAAAATAAGTAAACACTTACCCGAGCGAACGTCTTCACTAATTTTGCCTCTATCTTGAATTTGTTTAACAAGCATTCGGTATATAAGCACCCACCAATATATGTGAAGAACAAGTAGGCAAAAAAGAAGGGTATTGAACAAATAATAGTAGATCGGTCCCAAAGTCTTATACTTTTCTGTATTCAACACCGGAACAAGTTCATAACTGCACTGAGTATTTTGAATCTTGATATTATTTCACTTGTGAAAAAGAATATTAGACATTAGAAAAATGCATAATTACAGTTTTAGTCTGACCTTGTACTATATAGGATCCAGAAAGGGTAATAAATAAGCCGGAGGATTATCCACGCAAACACGAATAATATAAATGAAAAACTGGCGAGTCTTTCTGCGCCACTATATTTAGACATCTTCCCTACTTCAAGAAACACATCACTGGCATCATGAAGAGCCAAAACTACTGAACCGACACGTACGAACCTATAAGAAAATATATTAAAAAAAAAAACTAAAATAAATGTATGCACGGGTAACATTATAACCCTTAAGTTATAGGATACTAATAAGTTTCATCATGGTAAATTCTGAGTTTATTAGATCAGCTTCTAACTTTGGGCTTGGGATGTTACAAATAGTCCATACTCATAAAACAAATATATGAATTATGCAATACAAATATACAATGCAAGTTTGCACCTAAAGGCTAAAGCCCACAACAAAATGACACTCCAAATGAACTTAAAACCATAATAAAAGTTATTTGGTCAGTCTGCTGCTTCGGGTTTGAGGTGTTACCTGATCCCACTGGTTAGCAGCGTACTGGTGGGGCCAGTGAGTTTTCCCTAATGGGTTCTCATTGACACAAAAAAACCATACACGCGTAAAAATGTCTTTATCTCGTTTGTATCATACTATAATTCAACAAATTATCTACAAGTGATTCAAAAAGAAAACAGTATCGTATTACCTGCAAATATACGACACTGTGATGAGAATCAAAGTTGCAACATGATGGCCCATTGACACACCAAAGTCAGATCGCCGTGTTTCCCAAAAAATCAAAGCAAAGATGGAGTACAAGTAGAATCCACCCGCGTACATGTAAAGACCTTTCAATTTCAATCTGAAAATCCATAGCCAACAAACTTTAAAAATCCGAGGTTATGAAATTGAAAAGAACCAACGAGCACAAAGCAACACTAAATCTTACTTTGCTTTCTGATCAGGCCATTTCTGGGTGCCGGGACCTACCCAAAAGTAGCTAGTTTTTGTGAACCATGGCTCGTTATAAGTTACAGCCAAAGCTAGAATTTCAGCTGAAAGAAAATAAACACATTTCCAAGCTGATTCCTTAAATTTCCGTATCTTTTTCTTCCTTTCTTCAGTCTCCATGTCTAGCGTTTGCTGCTCTTTTCCAAACATTAACCGCCTTCCGACAACCTAAAAACATGATTTTGTCATAAACCAAACGCAAGTGGTTCCGAGGATAATGTTTGGATCATTGTATTAGTCTTTGATGTTTGAAATATGATGATCAGGTAATCCGTTGTTCGCGTGTTTGACAAATTCTAACCATTTAAAGAAACTTACATGTAAAATGACTCATGTATAATCATTTAGTTAAAATCAGCTTCACTTTATCCAAATACTAGAAACTTATTATCTATGGCTTGAGAATACAATAATCATATACTCACTTTTAAACACAACTTTAGCACAATAGATTATAGATAACTATTTGCTAATTAATTAAAGATAATGATATGCTAATTAATTCATGATCTAAGGATATATCAATATCAAACTCAATGATGTTAAATCTTCATCAAGATTCAAAATTTAACCCAAAAAACACAAAATTTTGACAAAGATTAATCTCTATTTCAAAACCTATGGATTAAAAATCCTAAATTTAAAACCTTGTGCTGATAATCAACATGCTTTCCATACATTTGGTTCTCTGGCTCCCGAAGCTATTGGGTTCCTGGACATAGTGCAGAGGGTCGTGCACAACAATTTCTAGACCCGATGACCCAAGGTTTATTTTTAGTAATTAGAAGGATAGGTTTTGCGATTCAAAAGGGGTTGTGGCGGGCAGCGTGTTGCCCGTTTACCCGCCATCCTGCTATAAAATATTTCTAACTCTATTGTAGTTTCTATTTCAGATGAAAAAAAATATAAAAAATAAACTTAACTCAAATCAAAACTCCCAAAAAATCAATCTAATTCTTCTTAATTCTTAAACATATGTCAAGAACAAAACCAAAGCCAATAAAACAACATTACAACATATAAACCAATGAGCAAAAAGTTACCTGAAAAACATATCTGTCAAGCAAATAACGAACAAGTGGAAAGAAGATAGCAAAGAGAGGAAGAAGAGAGAAATCTTGGTAAGTTGGGTAGGACTCATGTTCAAAGTCCATGGATGAAAGAATATCCAGCAAACCCATGTTGGGAAATGGGAAAGAGAATTATTTACTCGGTTTCTGATTGAAATCATGATTTGGAAGTATATTAAATATTAATGGAAGGGTAGGGTAGAGAGAGAGAGAGAGAGATTGATTCTGTTGTACAGGCGTCAAAGAGGAATGTGAATACTTTCCATAACAGCAATGTAAAATGATGTGGCTTGGAGACTTTCGGTCCCATCTCGATGTGTTGTTTCTACGCATGTTCGGTTGTCAAAGATTTATGAGTTAATTATCAAAACAGTCCATATGGTTTGGGTCATTTTGTGAGTCTAGCTGAAAATCAAAATAATTGTTTGAACAGTCCTTTGAGTTTTACAAAATAGACTAAAACAGTTCAATTACTTAATCACAAAATCAAAGCTAACCCTTGTTCTGTGACTATTAGCTCAATCTGTATTAACGAATTGTGGTCGTTACGACAATTAAATTATTATAATTCAGTTCATTACTTTACTTATTAGCAATTCAAGACCAATACTCATTCAAGTGTAACTTGTAACATTTCTGAAAATTAGAATCTGATCCCAAATGTTATGTTGTATCATTTTCAAGGTTGTAAAAGGTGCTCTAGGCGGCCGCCTAGGCGCTAGTCGGAACCCAATATCGGAAATCAGCCCTAGGCTGGGGATTAGGCGTTTTGGGGATTAGGCGGTGGTTAGACGGTGTAGGCGGACCTAGGCGGCGCCGGATTCTTGATTTCCGGCAAAGATTTCCGGCGACGGCGTCGGAGCTGCAACTGTTGTCAGAATCCAGACTTCCAGAGGAAGAAGAAGAAACAGAGGATGGTGCGTGTATTGTTGGTTGTATGTTTTAGGGTTTAATAACTTTAAATGTTTTAACATTTAGCCCCTCTTCTTCTCACTATTTTACATTAGTCTCTAAACCTTATAAATTTTACTCAAAAAGTTTAAAATAAGTTTGTGTATTTAAACATTTAACCCCTTCAATCTTTAATAGTTTACATTTGACTCTTAAAACTTATAAATTTATACATAAAAAATATAATATCAACATTATATATGTATTATAAATTATAAATAGCCATTTATAATATCAACGCCTAATTCCGCCTAATTCCACCTAGTCCCGCCTAGTCCCGACTAGTCCCTAGGCTAGACCCCACCGCCTGCCTAGCGCCTAGCGCCTTCTACAACCTTGATCATTTTTAGAAAACAAATATCGTGCTTGTTTTAGTTCTCTTGGCTATATTGTAAGCTTGATGCTAAATATGTTAAAAGCTTTAAGTAGATGGTGGGTGGTGGTGGTGGTGGTGGTGGTGAAAGGTGAATATGGTGGTGGGTGGTAAAGATTGAAGAAGATGAGGTGGTGGTGGGTCTGTTTAAAATTTTATAAGTAACTTGACGATTTTGACCATGACTTAACGACATTGAGTTAACCCCGTTAACGAAATGGACTATTTTGACTTATTTTGTTAAACTCAAGGGACTGTTCAAGCAATTATTTTAATTTTAAGCTGGACTGATAAAATGACTCAAACCACAGGGACTGTTTTGATAATTAACTCAAGATTTATTTATATACCAATAGTTTATTGCTTTGTGTCGTTATGCATACCCATTGAGTGTTGCTTTGTATCATTACATACTTGGAGTAAAGGCTAATTGTGTTCTACACCTCTTAAGCTAAAATCATTGTTATTTTTAAATCTATACTATATTATAAAGCATTTCTCAAGGACTTCTTAAAAAATAAGAGGTACAAGTATATTTGCTTATCATACAATACATAATGCACATCTTAACTACTTTTGAGGGGTAAATTTGTCTTTTAAACTTGTCTTTAATTACACCACATTATAGTCAATGAAAATAGTAATATCAAAACTTTACATTTGTCTTGTATAATTAATCCATTACTAATATTAAATGTTTGTACATGATAATATTAATATTAATATTTTTATAAGTAAATATTATTTAAATTTAGTATCATCTTATTTAGATATAGTAGTGGTGGTGGTACCCAAATATAATCAGTGTTTAAGGCAGATCAAGTTCGAAAACACTTTCTAAAAGAGACTTGGCGACACCCGCCGCATCACGCGGGCTAACCCATAGAGTGTTGCTTTGTATCATTACATACTTGGAGTAAAGGCTAATTGTGTTCTACACCTCTTAAGCTAAAATCATTGTTATTTTTAAACTAGTGGGTTAGCTCGCGTGATGCGGCGGGTGTCGCCAAGTCTCTTTTAGAAAGTGTTTTCGAACTTGATCTGCCTTAAACACTGATTATATTTGGGTACCACCACCACTACTATATCTAAATAAGATGATACTAAATTTAAATAATATTTACTTATAAAAATATTAATATTAATATTATCATGTACAAACATTTAATATTAGTAATGGATTAATTATACAAGACAAATGTAAAGTTTTGATATTACTATTTTCATTGACTATAATGTGGTGTAATTAAAGACAAATTTACCCCTCAAAAGTAGTTAAGATGTGCATTATGTATTGTATGATAAGCAAATATACTTGTACCTCTTATTTTTTAAGAAGTCCTTGGGAAATGCTTTATAATATAGTATAGATATAGATATGTAGCTTAACTTACATTATTTTACTCATGTAATTTTTCTCTAAAAAATATTTTTATATAAAATAGTTAGTTATGTTCGTTGGGGGATACTACGTACAGAGACTTCCAACGCTCCTACCCATTTGGGTTAGAGGCTTACACCCCTCTTCTACGTTATAATTTTCTAAATTACTCCCTTTGCCTGAAATTAAACCTAAGAGGCATGTGCATATACTAGGTGGACTAGCCCACATTGGCAAGCGAAATCCATATACATGGATGCTTTCTCTATGTGAAGTCTATGTGTAGCATTTTCCTCTTTTATTTTCCCCGATGACTTTAAAACATTCACACCAAATCAAAGATCTTTTTATTTCTTTAATTTGGTGTATTGTTTTAAATATTATTGCTAAAACAATATGTCCATTTAAAAATCATAGGGGAAATTAAAAGAAAAAAAAGGCTATAGTCAACGAGTATACATAATTAATAACCAGCCTGATCGGTTCAACTGACCTAAAAGGTTGTACCCATTAGACTTGCTATTATATTAAAACCATAGTTAGCGAGTTGTCAGTTTTTTAGGAAACAACATTTGAAAATCCATTTTTATACGTGACACATACCAAACTACCAATAACACGATCGACTTTAAGTCAATCATATAGAAAATAGAGTAAAATTCTATATAATGACAGAATCCAGCCCAAAAAAACCTTGTCACCATCATTGGGAAAGCCGGAAGCATCCAACCAGGTTGTTCCACATGAACTCTAGCTTAGGGAGGGGGTGCCGGTGCTGAATGCCGATCACGGATTTGCGTGTGTGAGAGAGCAGGCAAAAATATTCCCTTTGTCCACTCTATTTACCCTAATGTACTATGGATTTATTGCACCTAATATTTCATAATAATCCTTACTTTTAATTATTACTTACCTTTAATTATTACCGAAGAAGGAAATCCGAGCACCACTACGAGACATGATTAGAAGTTCTCTCATTGATCTTCATCTTGCTTCTCCGACAAGATGTCTGTAAAACATAACATCATAAATCTTACCATAGGAAGGGGTCTCTATGTAATCACCATCTGACTTCAAAATAAATATATGATTAGAGAAAATGTATAATTTTCAGAGTAAGAGCATGCACGATCACTAATTTTTGTTGGCAATTTATAGGAGGGTTTCAGGACTGATTACGTCATTGTCACATGAGGTGCCCCCTGATAGTGTACATAACCGTCTTGATAGTGACATCTCTAATCCTATTTGTCAAGGATGAATACTCCATTTATCATGATTGTACTTTTACAGCTTAGCCATCATAAACAAATTAACGTATCGGCAAACGTGTGTGATTCCGATTGACCTTTTAGGGTGTGACTCATATTTGTTTAGATCGGATCCTAGACCGTACCTCTTCAATTACGTTGAATGTTATACTTGCAATATTCCTCTTCTTTGTAGATGTTGTATAAATATAAAGCTTAACTATGAAAAACATGCCCCCACACTTATTGTGTAGTGGCATCGAGGTGAAGATCGAATACAGGTGGCGTCGGTTCGACTTGGATGGGAGGCGAGGTTTTACCGATTACTCCAATGTCGTGCCTTCGGGCTGGTGGAGATCGGGTTTCTACGCATCTAGGAGAGCCAAGAGGCCGACGGCGATCGAGTGGTCAACCTTGACCACAACGCCCGCCGCCCGTTATCATGATGGTTGGCACGTGGTTCATTGCCTTTAAAAAAAACTATGAAAAACATATTTTATTTTATTTTATTTTATTATTTTGTTGGGATTTTATTAATTTATCAACACATTTTCCCCAGTTGCTTCCCCCACCCTTTCGTCTCCGGAGAACACACCTGTGCTTGATTCAAACCATCGTACAAGTCGCCACGATTTCAACCCATTCATCCGATTAACCCATCAAAATCAGGTCAGTAGTTATCAAATAATATCAATTCATTTGACGAACTTTGCACCCTAGGTTTTCAATTTCTAGATCCAAAGCACCAATTTCATTACTTTTTTTAGTGTCTTAAAGTCCCTTTTCGATTAATAATATTTTCACTGCCATTACATTGTTAGATTTGCTATTTTCTCTTGTGGGTCACAGTTTCTTGAATTTATTATGTTATGTATGCTTAGATTTAGGGGTAATCATCACTATCTGCATATGTTCTTGAATTGATTGTGTTATGTATGCTTAGATTTAGGGGTAATCATCACTATCTGCATATGTTCTTGAATTAGTTGTGTTATGTATGCTTAGATTTAATAAAAAGTTTGAATTTTTATTTGTAATTTATATGTAGATGATAATGGCCTTTGTTTCAGGTGTATGCAAGTTGAAAATTTTGTGAAATTTTAATAATAATTGAATAAGGGTTTGGTTAACCTGAACTGAAGCATGGATGTTGAAGACACAATGGAGATCAAGGTGAAACCTTTGATCATCCGCTTAACAATGCGTATGGCTCGCTGAATGATATATGTTATGAACTAGCTTCCCTGCAAGATCTTGCGTGTCGTGGCTCATGGAGGTCGATTCTTGATAAAGTGGCTCGAGCGCGTACGCAGTCCCTTCTTTCTAAACCGCATGAACATCTGATTTATCTTACCTATAACACGATAGCACTTACTAAACTACGTCGTTTCTCAGAAGCGGTCGTTGAACTTGATACCCTTGAAAATGGGATAGACAATGTTATTTATAGTTATGAGAATTACCCACAGCACTATCCTAACCGTTATGGATCCATGGCCCCGTTTTCCCTCCGTGGTTGTACGCTGAACTGCCGTCTAGAATTGGGAATCGTCAAGAAACTTTAGATCGGTTCTATACGCTGCTACATTTTGTTAGGGAGAAAACAAAACTGAAAAGTGATAAAGATTCATCGGGTATGTCGGATGATATATGGAGAAAACGTGAGGGGTTGGTGATTAACTCGATTATAAGTCATCATTTGAGTCATAAAGAGTATGGGGTTTGTTTGGATTTGATCAAAGATTTGGTTAGCCGTGACTCGACCCCAGTTGCTAGAGCGGTTTTTGATCTCGAAGCTTGGTTATATCCAAATGCAGTTAGGTGATTTAGAAGGCGCGAAAGCGAGTTTTGGTATGGTTGAAGGGATTGTGACCGAAGAAAAAGCAGAAATCAAGTTGAAAAATCTTGTAAACAGGAATAAGGCGTTGATGTTTATGGTCGGGAAAGATTATGTTTCTGCTGTGCGGAGTACCAGGAGTGTATCGATCGAGATGATTCAGATGTGGTGGCGATTAATAACAAGGCTCTTTGTTTAATGTATCTGCGGGACTTATCGGATTCTATAAAGGTGATGGAGAGTGCATTGGAGCGGGTCCCTACGGCTGCTTTAAACGAGACTTTTGTGGTGAATTTGTGTAGTATGTACGAGTTGGCATATGTTAATCACTCGGATATCAAGAAAACGCTTAGCAGCTGGATTGCTCGTGTGGCTCCGGATGATTTTGATACTTCGTCTACTCGTGTTTGAAGTAGTTATTTTATGTTCTTTCAAGGACCATTGATGTTTCTAATGTTGTTTAAAACTGTCTGTTCCAGTTTGGTTTTCTTGTAAGTAGGCTGTTGTGCATTTGCTAACTATAAACATATCAAATGGCAAAAGTATCGTTCTGTTTTTAAGCATTTGGCTAATCTCATTTCTTTAGTGGCATACTATTAATACACCTCATTCGGCTATTTTAACACCTCTATACGACTGTATAGAGGTGTTAAAATAGCTAAATTGTCGGTCATTTCAAACTATACGAGTCATATAATGTTATATGGCTCGCATAGACTGTTTTTGTTTTTCTTTGTCTTTTAGTAAATGCATTATTTGACTCGCTGTAATATTCCTCTATTTGACTCGATGTAATATTCCTCGATTTAGGTATGATTATTTCATCCTAAACAGATCAATATCCAACTACCAATGCTAAAATGGGACCCCTGTTTTCTTTCATCAAACTCTTATACTTTGGTTAATTTATCTTTCACCAATGTTAACAAAACAAACAACTGATAAAGTAGTTATGTATTGTCGTCAAATATCTTTCTAGCTTAGTTATTTCATATGTTTTGTCCAACTTATCCCTAACTTTCTTCATCAAGTTGGTTGCAAGATTATAGCTAGGATAAATATAATCCAAATGACACATTCTATCTTGTAATGAGGATCAAATACAACAACATATGATAAAGAATTCATGTTTCAAATATTGGGTTTTAACTGCCTGGTTTCAGTCTAAATAGTAAACTAAACCAATCTAAACCCCCCTATCAGAATTTTTCAAAAAAGCAACCTCCAAACCAAGTCAATAACCGCTTTCAGTTTCAGTGGTTTCAATGGTATGTTAGCTTTTTTAAACTTTGTAGATGGAATAAGGCCTCAAAATATTATCCTCTTTTGCATCTTTACTCATGTGAAGGATTCATGAAACAATTTCACAATTACAAAGACAATGGTCCAAGTTAAAGTAACAAGTTCAAGATAAGAAAATTAGTCAAGACTGACTTTAGCAATGAGGGAGGCTGGACGGAGTTCCGACAGCTTACTAGCAAACCTCAACTTTTCTTCAGACGATAGGTGCGAGTGGGGATGAACAACAAACCTTTTAAGGAAAGGCGAGCACTCAAGTAAATACTTGATCAGACTTACTTCAATCACTGAATCTTTAAAATCTGAAACGTCAACACTTCGAAGCTGCAGTGGCTCTGTTCTGGTGTAGTCAACATCTAAAGAGAAACTTGCACGTGTACGGTCATAAGCCTGCAAGAATAACTAGTATTTAAATGCAAAACTATACAAATACGAGATTATAAGAGAAACAGTATGATACATACCAAATCATTTGCTGAGATTTTAAGAGTCTGCAGATTTGGGCAGCACCTAATTAATTCAAGAGCACATGATAACAACACACCATCGGATACATCTAATGTTGACAATTCAAGAGTCTTGAGACAGGGAAAGATGGTACGGTATCTCTTTTCAACGCCATCTTCTGTGAACTATAAGAAAAGTGGTAAATCAATTAGTTAGAATAAAATATGTTGTAAAATATGATAAACCTTTACTACGATCATTTTAGATTATACCGAATATTATCAGTAATCATGTTATGTAAAAATTAGACTAAATTTCAGTAAAGTAAATTTCAAAGACCCAAGTTAGCCTTTACCTTGCACCTTACAAAATCCAAATTAAGTTCTTGAAGATTTGGAAACAGACCCACAAGTTCAAAGATACTACTCGAATTTACAATCATCGCAGTATCACACAATGACAAAGATAATCTTTTGAGATTTGCAAGTTTTGCAATCTCAACCGGGTCCAAAATATCAATTTTCATCGTCTCAAGTAAGCGACGCACATTCAAAATCTCAAGTAAGGGGCATCGAGTAATGAATTCCCCAAATTTACTGCTTTCAAGTTCCACTAAACTTAACTCTACGCTCAATAAGTTCGGAAAACCATGAAAACCATCTGGAGGATCAAAACGACAGTAACGAAGCTTCAAATGTTGCAACTGTAAACAAGAGAAGAAATAGGTAGGCAAATTAAACGGTTCACCAAACATCTTCCAAATGGTGAGATCCCTAACTCCTTTTTTAGACAAGAACAAAATCCAACGTGCGATATCTCCATCATCCAATACGGAGTAACATTGCTCTTCTAAATAGAGGACAAACTTTGTTATGGAACCGTTAAGGCCTAGAAGAATACCGGATATAATTCTCCCAAATTTCTTTAGCAATTTGTTTTTTTCTAAGTACTCAAAGAAGTGGTCGTCAAACACAAGTTGGCTAAGCATAGTCCACTTATGCCTCCAGTTTCTCGACAAGATACTCGTCTTAACTGCATCTTGTACTGGCAGCCGATCGAGAATACGAGTTATCACATCATCTGGCATGCTGCCAATAATATCTTGTGTTGCAAGGTTGGATGCTTTAAGTGCCATTATCCTAACAAGAAGACAAATACTAATCATAAACATGATTACATGAAATATATAAACCAAGAAACTGCACAACTTAAACCCATTGCCCTTATATTACAAAACTATACATACAATATAATACATATGTATAGAAAAATAATAATAATATTCTAACCTTGAAAACTGATGGGTCAGGGGGCAGAAGAATTGTTACTTTGAAACAAGATCGACGAGTAATAAGAAAATTACAATGTTTCGGGTTTTCATTGCCCTTATATTACAAAACTATACATACAATATAATACATATGTATAGAAAAATAATAATAATATTCTAACCTTGAAAACTGATGGGTCAGGGGGCAGAAGAATTGTTACTTTGAAACAAGATCGACGAGTAATAAGAAAATTACAATGTTTCGGGTTTTCATATCAAATCAAAGAGTGATATGAGGTGGGTTTCGATGGTAGAACACGGCGGAGTAATGGTGGTGGATGATCGGAGAATAAAGAGTTAGAGAGAGAAGAAGGGTTAGAGAGAGAGAGAAACAAGAACAGAGTTAAGCACAAATGATCGGTGCTTCATTCAACTGCTGTTAACGGTATTTAACAACTTAACTACTCTTCTACACTTTTAGTCATCTAACTTCTGTTATTACAGTTATAACCCCCGTACTTTTCGAAATAGCCTAATTAGCCCCTTCCCTCATTTGCCATATATCAAATAGTATATTCTTTTTCTTTTTTTTTTTTTGGGGGGGGGGGGGGGGGGGGGGGAAGAAATTTGGTAAGAAAATGAGAGAAGAGAAGGGATACAAGTGTGAGTTAAATCTTAGTGTCGTTTGTTTTGTGGAATGGTTTGGAATTGGAATTGGAATTAGAAAGAATTAGATTTGAAATTTAAACATTTCAATAGGTATTAGGAATTGTTGGAATTGGAATCACAATTCCATTATTGTTGTGTTTGGTTGATTAATAAATTGGAATCTATCATCCTTGCCCCCATCACCCGAACCGTTTTCGAGAAGGGGATACAAGTGTGAGTTAAATCTTAGTGTCGTTTGTTTTGTGGAATGGTTTGGAATTGGAATTTGTGTAGGAATTGGAATTAGAAAGAATTAGATTTGAAATTTAAACATTTCAATAGGTATTAGGAATTGTTGGAATTGGAATCACAATTCCATTATTGTTGTGTTTGGTTGATTAATAAATTGGAATCTATCATCCTTGCCCCCACCACCTGAACCGTTTTCGAGCAGTACTGTTTTGACCCGCATTGTTTCAGCCCGTGTCGTTTTTTTACATATGCGCACACAGAATTATTCCCCCCCCTCTCTCGCGCGCTCTCTCTCTCTCTCCCTCTTCTCTCTCTCTCTAAAAAGTTAATGTGAATTAACTTAGTATAAATGTATTCAGTTTTCATGTTTATAAAAGGGAAAACTAAACTTGGACATCGTTGATAACATTTATAACTTAAAAAACAATAGTTTTTAAACATAATCAAATCAAATATTGATAGGCAAAGATAGAAGACCTAGGGGATCCTAGGTTCGATTCTTGAGCCAGGTGAGTTTTACTGGTAATTTCATCGTCGTGCCTACGGGTGGGTGGGTTACCGAGTTTTCCCCGGAATCGGTGTTTGACAACTCAGGTACTTTCAAAATATTTGAATTTGTCGAAAGGGTGCCCCGAGAGTGCTCGGGTTTGATTTGTTAGCCGTTCAAAAAAAAAACTATAGGTGTATTATTTTTCTTGAAAAAAATAAATAAATAAACAAAATCCATAAGTTCAAGAGCGTCAATTACGTATGAACTAGGATTCTATTACCCCGTACTTCGCGGCGGGAGCTCCTGTTGCGTTGAGGGTTTGGTGGACGTTAAAGATCGCGCATCGCTGTGGGAGCTCCTGTTGTGTGGAGGGTTTTCATGGACATAAAATACAATATTAAGTGACTGTTATTCTCGCTTGGGCTTCAAAAAAATACTCGCGGTTAAAAGCTAAAAGTTTTGGTGGTCAAAGTTTGAAATCGTAAAAGCTAAAAGTTTGGCCAAAGTGCAATGCAAGTTTAAAAAGTTGGGTGGTCAAAGTTTGAAATCCTAAAAGCTAAAAGTTTGGTGGTCAAAGTTTTAAATCCTAAAAGCTAAAAGTTTGGTGGTCAAATTGTAAGAAAAAAAAGTTAAGCTAAAAGTTACTGGCCAAAGTTTTAAATCCTAAAAGCTAGAAGTTTGGTGGTCAAATTAGAAGAAAATAAAGTTAACCTAAAAGTTAGTGACAGAAAATAAAGTTAACCTAAAAGTTAGTGGCAGAAAATAAAGTTAACCTAAAGCGCGAGGAGAGAGCTTCACGTACGCGAAACGCCTAATATTAAAAAAAATATATATAAAAAAATATTTATATATGTCAATATGACACATTTACCTATTAATTACTCATAAACACACAAACATGATTATAAAACACATTTACGTGTCTCATCGTCTTGGGAGCACTCGTAGTTGTTTTAGTCGTTGCGTTAGGGCAATACAACTACGAGAACCAGTCGTCCTAAAACAACTCTCCGATCACAACCACAACTTCCAAGCCGCTGAGCACCACACCTCGAGCTTAGTTTGAAACATATTAAGGTCGTTAACAGAGATGGTGTCGCTTACGGCGGTGTGATGATGGCCTATAGGTTTTTTAGCACATCAGACGACGGTGGGTGCTGTTAATAGAGATAACGATGGAGATGGTTTGGGTTCACATTGACGACCACGAGCAACGACACACGGTTGGTAACCACGGTTAACCTTTACCTTTACAGTCAAAGACATAAAACTCAACCTCTAATCACCGGTGGTTCCAATGGATTCATCATTATGACGTATCGTGTGCGTGTCCATTTCCATGCCTTTCATAAACTAACTAATTTAAGGTTTTGAAGTATTACACAAATATATACAACTATGTAACAGGTTTTGATTGTACCAACAATTACAAGAGTATTTAAGTCTTACAAATACTATCAAACTAGAAAAGGAACATGAAACAGACTCACAATTGGATTATGTGTAGTGGTGGGGGGTTATGTGGGGGTTATGGTATTAAAATATTAAAAAGTAATAGAAGTAGGGTTATGTGGGGGCTATGGAAAAAGAGGGTGTAGTGGGAAGGGGGGTTATGAGGGGGTTATAAATGATTGGGTAATCATTGCTTTTTATTGTTTTTTATTTAAATAAGAATATTAAATAGTTTAAATTATTTTTCATTAAATATAGAAAACTTACAAATACTAAAAAAAAATTACAAATAGTTAAAAAAAAGTTACAAATACTAAAAAATATGTACCTACTATATGTATATATAAAAAAATCAAAAGTATATTTGTAAATACCGTAGCAGAAATACTCCAAAGTATCGCGTGTGGTTTTCTCCGCCATCTTCAAATACTCATCATTGATATCGTATGTGTTCCCGTAGGCGAGTACACGTATTGCGGAAGTCACCTTTTGAATTGCGGTGAATCCTAAACACCCTCTAGCGTCGGGTTTTTGCTTAAAGTAGTCATAGGCGGACTCTAAATCTTTCGTGATGCGCAAAAATAAGTTTTTACGCATCCTAAATCTTCGCCTAAACATACCAGGGCCGTATACCGGATTCTCATTGAAATAGTCATTCATCAAACGCTCATTGGCGGCTACACGGTCTCGCTCTATATATTGCCTAGACAATATCGCCGTGGGGCGGAATTATTTATAAGATGCATCGCGCTAGTCGCTAGCGTAGCCGCACTCGTAACGGCTTCTTCCTCTTCCGCGCCGTCATCGTGAAAAAACTGCTTATATAGATCGACAAACGAGTCTTCGAAGGGAGGAGACGACATTTTGGTGATTTGTTTGTGTGTTGAATTTGTTTGAGTTGTATGTATGTATTGTATGTGTGTGAATGTGTCTACACATATACATATATAGAAAATAGAAATTGATTTTTTTTTAAATCAGACCGTTGCAACGGTCATGTTGACCAAAGAAAGCTCCACAACGCCCGTTATCCACAAAGCTGCTCACCCCGAAAACGTCCCCATAGCGCCTGGGGGGCGGTGTTCCAGGCGCTATGGGCCTCCAAAACGCCCCCATAACATACCACTACACATACCCTTAGAAAACAATCATACTCAAAGAGACATTTTCATGACAATAAAAAGAAAAACGAGACATGTACCTTGAAGAATCTGAAGAACTCGAAGTGTACAATAATCAAACAAAATATTCAAATCTGCAAAGAATTAGAAGAAGACGAAGCTAGTCTGGGTCGACTTTACTCATGTGTAGGAGTCAAGAAACAATTTCACAAATACAAAGAATATGGTCCAAATTAAAATAAACAAACACTTTGTATTGTTCTTAAATTCATACAAATAAAAGACAAGTTCAAGAAAATTAAAATTAGTGGAGACGGATTTTAGCAATGGGGGAGGCTCGATGGAGTTCCAACAGCTTACAAGCAAACCTCAACCTTTCATCAGTCAGAAGGCGTGAGTGGAGACGAACAACAATACCTTTTAGGATAGGAGACCATGCAAGTAAATACTTGATCAAACATACTTCATTGTTTGAAGCTCTAAAAGATGAAATGTCAACACTTTGCAACTGCAGCAACCTCGTTGTGTTGTAGTCTACATCTGGAGAACAAACTGTAGGTGTCGGGTCATCATCCTGCAAGAGCAACTCACATTCAAATACCAAACTATATATAGGATTATAAGACGAGCCGTATGACACATACCCATCCTCTATGTGTTATGATTTCAAGGGCCTGCAGATTTGGGAAGCTCCTAATCAATTCAAGAGTATAAGATAACATAATACCATTGCATATATCTATACTTGATAACTTAAGAGTCTTGATGCACGGAAAGGTGGTAAGGAACCTCTTTTCAGCACAACCTTCTGTAAACTATAAGAACGGTAAATCAAAATGTTACAAAATTAATAAAACCTCATAACGATATAATGAATATGCTGTAAAATATCAATAAACTTTTAGAATGGTCATTTTAGGTTATAATGAATATTTAGTTATCATATTATGACAAATGAAACAAAGTTTCTGTAAAGTAAACATCAAAGACCCAAGTTGGCCTCACCTGGAACTCTAGAAAATCTAAATCAAGTTCTTGAAGTTTTGGAAGAAAGCGAACAAGTTCAAAGATACTACTGGAATTTGTGATCATATTGTCAAGATGGCACAATGACAAAGATAATATTTTCAGATTTGCAAGTTTTGCATTCTCAACTAGTTTCACATTTCCTGCAGATAACAAATCCGTTTTCATAGGCTCAAGTAACATACGCTGACAATGCGTGCTCAAAAACTCAAGAAAGACCCGCCGAATACGCATGTTCATAATCTCAAGTAAGGGACATCGAGTAATAAATTCATCATACTTACTGCTTTCAAATTGCACCAATCCCAACTCTAAGCTCAATAAGTTCGGAAAACTTGAAAATTAGCTGAGGATCGAAACAGCAGTTTAAAAGCTTCAAATGTTTCAACTCTAAACAGGAGAAGAGATGGGTAGGCAAATTAAGCGGTGGACCATACATCTTCCAAATGGTGAGATCCTTAACTCCTTTACTAGACAAGCACAAAATCCAGTGTGCAATATCTTCATCATCTAATACGGAATAACTTCGCTCTTCTATGTAGAGGCAAAACTTTGTTATGGCACCATTAAGGTTTAGAAGAAGCTTACTTATAATTCTACCATACATACTCTCGCCATTTGTTTTTATTAAATACTCAAAGAAGTTGTCATCAAATACAAGTTGGCTAAGCATAGTCCACTTGAACCTCCAGTTTCTCGACAATATACCCGTCTTCACAGCATCTTGTACTGGCAACCGATCCAGAATATGAGTTACCACGTTATCCGGCATGCTGGTAATAACATCTTCTGTTGTAAGGTTGGATGCTTTAAGTGCCATTACTGTAACAAGAAGACAAATGCTAATCATAAACATAAATTGATGGAACAAATAGCCATGATAAACATAAACCATCTATCTACACAACTCAAACCCATTACCCTTCCTTAATTTCATATTTTATTTTTACTGATCAAACCTATTTTAACGGGCGAAAATACATGTTACATAACTAAACAAGAGATTGAAAACTCAATTTACAAAAGGAAAAACATGAAGTCTGAACAAGAATCACAAAATATATAGCTAGCATAAAAGGTTGGATAATGGTTGGTTCTGAATTCTAATCAGCATTAACAGACATTTGGGTGTAATTATGTAACAATACCCTCCCAACATGGAACATGAGGTCACTTCAAACGCTAACAAAATATCTAAAATCCTAAAGAAATACTTGAAATACCAAAGAAACGCTAACAACTCCAGCTACACCAAAGTACATACAAAGATATAAGGGTTGGGGTTCTTGATACCGAGTACCCTATGAAACAAAATATTCAAAATGCACAACCACTACGCCAAACATATCACATCTCATATCTCATCACATATCATGATGATACACTACTCGCGACTCCAGTGCACCCAAAATCGGAAGGCGTGTATGGCACTACACCACTAGACCGCAAAATAATCATATCAAATCATACAATGCATCCATACGCCTCCCAAATAATCCAAAGGCTCTTCCGCGAGCATATATGATCCAGCCGTGAACTGATCATACTGTCACAGATGGTGCCATGCCATTGGCGCTACAATAACATGTCTATGGTACCTCCGTAGGTAATTGAGTCGGTATCCCTATCTCATGTCTACAAATCTAGGGTTCTATGATCGCACGAGTGAACATATAATCTCACCTCACATCCAAAGTATGTTCAGCATATCCTAAGATAAGTGAAATCATAAACCCTCCAAAAGCATATTATAAAAGATGTTTTTTTCTCAAAAGCAATTTTGTTCACAAAAGATAATCATGATGTTTCCAATTAATAGCACACAACAATAAACTTAGGTCAACATAAGGAAGCGGAGTCATAGATGATCGTTATTCGTATCGTTCTCATTAAGCAATTTGGGTGTAATATAATACATACAGAATGCTATAAAGTAATTAACCTAAATGAAAGATGAGACGAATTTATAATAATAATAATAATAATAATAATAATAATAATAATAATAATAATAATAATAATAATAATAATAATAATAATAAAAGCAAGGTGATTTAATTACCTCAACTGTGAAATCAGTGACTCCTAATTCCCTGCTTAATGGATGTGTTCCTTACAACTCTTTTGACCAAACGAGGGGACTACTTAAATAATTATTCGTTTAGATTCTTTCTTTGGGATGAGCTTTAGAAATCCCGCAATATCTGGTGGCGTTGCTTCATACAGATAAGCTTCAGAAGGAGGTTTCTGAAAGTTCCTGTGATATTATTTTCTGAATGCCTCAATACAATGATAATAATGATCCCATTATACAGGGATGAATACAAAGCTAACCCTAGCCTTATTTTAGGAATAGATATGCACAATTACAAGATAATATTATCTATACAAAATTATAATTATCTACTAAAATAAGTCGGCTAAGACTCCCCCGCAGTTTGAGCGGTCGGTGAACAGACGCTTAAACTGGATCGAAAGGACTGAAACAATTGCTTTGAGAGTCCTTTAGTGAAAATACCAAACTTAATTTTAATTAAACACATAACCGTGAAAAATTACATTAAGATAGCGGGCAACAAGCTGCGCCGCCAACCCCTTCTGAATGACAAACCCTAACCTGCTAAAAACGAACCCATTCCCTCGTGGCGCCGAGACATTGCTATGAATAACCCGTTGGACTCTGGTCAGGAAACGGATGGCTTCCGGTGCCAGGGAGCCAAAGGTGTCAAATGCCAGGGGTACGAAAACGTGTTGGTTCTCCTCACAAGCTTTAGCATGTTTCTCAACTTTCTTCACCTCTGCTTTCCGCACCGCTTGCCCAACTACAAAACCATTATCCGGCCCACCCAAAGACAAGCAAGTCTGCTGGACGTAGGGTGGATCTCCCTTCTGCGGGGTCCGAGAGGAAATTCACAGGCGCCTCCTTTTTGGCTGAGATTCCAGGTTATTTCAAATTAGGGGTTAAATATGTAATAAAAATTGGCAAATTGGATTTTAATAATACAACTTTTTTGTTGTTGACCGATAATAATCTCACATGAGTTTATCCTTGTCAGCAGTACCACTTTTTGAACATTTTTGTCTCATTGGTCCACAACTAAAAACCTTAACGACTTTAGTTTTCTGCTGATGTGACATCAGCCGAAAACTAACGTCGTTAAAAAGTTAGAACTTTGGATTGGAAGGATTGATTTGTTTAGCAATCAGTCATCTCATAACATCTAGCCTTAGGTCTTAACATAATGTTCTATTTTTTTTAATCCCCACAACGATTTGGTATCAAGAAAAAAAAAATATTGTCACAACGATCATGTTTGACTAGCAACAATTTGTGGAAATAAACTTATAAAACATGCTCTTACCTTAGTTAGAACCGAAACCCCCTTCTTAACAATGAGTAATTGCAACTTGCAAACGGCAAATAGATGTTGGACTATAGAAGAGGAAATTGCTTTGGCCACAAGTTGGGTTACTAAAGTCGAGCAAGGACTACACGCCGATATGGTTCAGTTTGGAATACGGTTCTAACTAGATTCCATCAACAAACAGGTGAAAATCATTGTAACATACATGCCATAACTTGAAAGCTTATGGCTATTAGAACAAAGTGTGTAACATTTTATAGGTTCTTTAACAATGCGTTGAACGACGAGAGGGTTTAAATGAGGATGAGGCGATTGAGATAGCCTGTACCAAGTACGGTCTCGTGCACAACAATAATTTTCCTAACATTGCGGTTTGGAGATTTAGTCGGTATCAGTTAAAACCGTCACACTACTGTAATCCGATCAATATCAGTTTGGTTTGTTAGTTTTTTTTAACGGCCAACGAAAATTCACAAAGAACTCCCTTTGGAGTCCCTACTCAGTCAAATCATGACTCCTTCCACGCGGCATAGCCAGACATGTAAGGGAACTTCTGATATCACCAAGTTCACCAGTTCCGGAAAAAACCCGACTAATCACCCGCCCGTAAGCACGACAATGGAATAATCGGTAAAACCTGACGCTCTCAAAAATCAAACCCATAACCTTTCAGCTATGAGCCTTCATACCACTCGACAGTGGTTGGTTAGTTTGGTTTGTTAGTACCATCACTGGTTTGCCAAAAATGAGACGTGTATCAATGTTTGGCTCTCCTTTTCCATTTCTCCTTATAACTTTTCCTCCTTCAAAAGTTACTTAATCTCATAAGTCACAATTTGTGACTTATGACTTTTCCCCCAAAATCTCCTTTTCAAAGCACAAACTCCTCCACAGGACCACAAGTTACTTTTCAAAAAAACATCCAAACACTTTTGTGTAACTTATGACTAATTAGGAGGTGTGGAAATAATTGGTTTGTCATAGAAACATGCCCTAATTTCACTAATCCAGCCCTTTTCTTCTTCTTCTTCTTCTTCTAATTTCGTTGCTCTGTTTTCATCTTTCCAATCGATCTGCGATCATCCCTCATTTGTAAGTTGTCACTTCTCTCTATAATTTTACTTTATGCATATTGGTATGTAATACCTGTTCAATTCAATGATGAAGTTTGTGACTTTGTTCAGACTTTAGATATATATAATATTTTAATTAAAAAACAAATACCGGAATTTAAGAAAAGGAAATGCGTTTGAGTATCTGCATATGGATGGTTTTATGAAAGCCATGGCTATTTATTTATATGTTTATGATTAATATTTGTCCCTTGTTGTTAGTATGATGGCACTTGAAGCATCTGAGTTCGCTCTAGAGGATTTTATTAGTAGCATGCCTGATAATGTGATAACTAGTATTCTGCATCGATTGCCATTACAAGATGCAGTCAGGACCGGTATCTTGTCGAGAAACTGGAGGTTTAAATGGACTATGCTTACCCAACTCATATTTGATGGGAACTTCTTTTCGTATTTAATAGATAGAAATGGCGAAAATAGCTTCGGTTGATTATAAGTAGACTTCTTCTTCATATTAATGGTGCCGTGTCTAAGTCTGTCCTTGTCACCGACTTATTGCATGTTGAAGATATTCATCACCTGATTTTGTTTCTGTCCAGAAAAGGAATTAAGGACCTCACTATTACAGATTGGTCTAAACCACAAGTGAAGTTGCCTACCCATCTTTTCTCTTGTTTAGAGTTGAGACATTTGAATATTGATGGCTTTTGTTTCAATCCTCCACTTAGTTTTCATGGTTTTCCAAACCTAGTGAGCCTAGAGTTACGTGGCGGACAATTTGAAGGCGATGACCTTGGGGAGTTTCTTACTCGGTCTCCCTTACTTGAGATTTTGGACTTGGGTTATCTTTCTTATACAGGCAGTGTGAAACTAGTTGAGATTGCGAAACTTCAAGATCTCAAAAAACTATCTTTTTCATTGTGTCATCTTGAGACTACGAAGACCATAAGTCCTTGTGATGTCTTTGAGCTTGTCGGTTATTTTCCTAAACTTCAAGAGCTTGGTTTGGATTTTCAAGACTACAAGGTAACACTAAGTAATGTCTAATATCATTCAGTATCATCTAAAATGATTGTAGTAAAAGTTTATGACTATATATACTGCATATTCATTATATTGGAGCAAAAAGTTTTCTTACCACTTTCGTATAGTTGACAGAAGTTGATGCTGACACGAAGTTCTCCACCGCCTTTCTTTCCCTCAAGGCTCTTAAATTAACAAGAATAGATTTAGGCAATGGTGTTATGTTATCATGTGCTTTAGAAATGATCAGACACTTCCCAAATTTGCAAACCCTTCAAATCACAGCAATTCAGCAAGTATGTATCGATTATACTGCTTTTCTTATAATCTAATATATGTATAGTTTTGCATTTGAATACTATTTATTATTCTTGCAGGTTGCTGAACAAATTCCAATTTCAATTCCGGAGGTAGAGTACAACATGATGGGGCTTCGGAGTGTCGTGTTTAGAGATTTTAGAGGTTCAGAGAATGAAGTATATTTGCTAGAGTATTTCCTTGTGTGTTCTTCTTCCTTGAAAACGATTGTTATTCATTCCAACTGGTGTCTACCGCTTAGTGAACAGTTCATGTTAGCTAAGAAATTGTTGAAGCTCCATCGAGCTTCACCGGTAGCCGAAATCCATTTTGATTAAATGTTGCTTTGAACTTCTCTTTTATGGTCCTATTGTACAATATGATCTTGGAAAACAAAATACATTCTCTTTTATGTAGAAAACTTTGCTGACGGATATGGACTTAAATTTAAGTAACGAACCACATCGAACGATTGGTTTACATGTTCTTTGGTTGTAGAAATGGTAAAGTAACTTGTTTAGCTTAGAGTTCGAGTTCTACATATGGCGAATAATATGTTAAGAGAGGGGAGCACACAAGTAAATCGAGTTTTACATTTCTTTTCTATTTTTTCCCTTATATTTCTTTTTATGACTTTTATATTGTAAGTTATTTTAAAATTAAATAAATAGTTAAACAATTTTTTTTTTATAAAAATATAGAATTTTCAACATAGATTTTAGTTTTAATATAATTAGTTTCGTTTGTTTATTTTAGTTATTTACTTTTCTTATTTTTTATACAAATCTATATAAATTTTTTATATATAAAACAAAATATTATTTGGTAAAAGAAAGGTTAGAATAAAAATTTGTCACAATTGCAAAATTAGTATGTAATTTAATTTTGCTTAGGCAAGTTTGGGTTCGACTCAACCCATCAAAATAAGTATTTAGTTTGTTTTGAATATAAAAAATGGAAAATTAAAAGTAACTAAAATAAACAAACGAACTTATAAACATACAATAAGATGAAAAACTATATGGAAAAATTACTATATTTTTAAAAAAGATAGTAATTTGATTATCTAATTAAATAGTTTTAGAATAATTTATAAATTAAAAGTGCTGAAAATAATACAAGATTAAAAAAGGAGAGATTGAAGAAATTTTCATTTTCAAAAAAGTAAATATAGTTAATGTCATTTTAGTGCAAAAATAATATAGTCCGTTACGAATCTTACGATAGGTTAACAATTATATCATTCGCTGCCACTCTTTCTGTACCGCTAACATAATCATTTTATGTAATATCAGTACAAACTGATTGATATGTAGATCGTATCCTATCCCCTGTTTCATCGCCGGAAGAGTGATCATCGAAATCGAAAGTTTCAATCACTTATTGGAAAGAAGGGGGTTTCAATTTTCAAGGTTAGAATATGTTTATAAATTTCTTGATTTAAATGTTCATTTCTGTATTATTTTTCTCTCGATACCAAATTGTTAGGGTTTATGTTGCAAGTGGATACCCATTTATGTTTAGATTTCATGTATTTCTTTTTTGTAAATTATATTTTTTAATCTCTTTGTTATTATGTATGTATGTCATTAGGTTGCAAACGAACTGAACGAACATGAACAATTCGTTTCATTCGTTAAGGAAAACATGTGTTCACGAACAGTTCATGAACACTTACTGAATGAGATTTTCTTTTAGTGTTCGTTTGTTAAGAAAACAATCATGTTCGCGTTCGTTTGTGTTCGTTTGTTAATTTTGTTCATGAACGCACATGAACGCAAACGGACATTCATGAACACAAAGGAAGTGTTTATGAACGGAAACAAACACAAACGGACATATATTAACTTTCTAATAAAATAGAATTCACATACATATATTTACCTCATATAAAATGTTTATTTATTTATTTGGGTAAAATAAATAAAAATAAAATAATATTAAGACTTATAAAAATTAAAAATCTTATTAAACTATCCAACATAAACAAACAAACAAACAAACATAAAACGAACACGTTACCGAACGTTCACGAACATAAACGGATGAACATGGCCTCTGTTCATGTTCGTTTGTTTAACTAAACAAACGAAATATTTTGTTCGTGTCCGTTCATTTAGTAAACGAACTTCCCGTCGAACGGTTTATGAACAGTTCGCTGAAAGTTCAGTTCGTTTGCAGCCCAATATGCCATGGCTATTTATACAATTTATTTGTTTTTTTTTTTTAACGGAACAATTTATACAATTTATTTGTTTAATATTTGTTTTATTTGTTTTTTTGTTAGAATAATGGAGGTCAAAGAATCTGAGAATGCAGTAGAAGACATTATTAGCAGCATGCCAGATATTGTGGTAACTCATATTCTGGATCGATTGCCGGTACAAGATGCAGTGAAGACGGGTATCTTGTCGAAACGCTGGAGGTTTAAGTGGACTATGCTTAGCCAACTCGTGTTTGATGAGGATTTCGTATTGTATCTAATGTTAAAAACAAATTACGAGATTAAGTTTGGGAGGATTATAAACAGGCTTCTACTTCATGTTAAAGGTGCCATAACAAAGTTTGTCCTCTACATAGACGAGCGATGTTACTCCGTATTGGATGATGAAGATATCGCAAGTTGGATTTTGTTCTTGTCTACAAAAGGCGTTAAGGATCTCACTATTACAACGACGAATGGGGTACCACTCAAGTTGCCTAGCCATCTCTTCTCTTGTTTAGAGTTGAAACATTTGAAGCTTCTTTACTGTCGTTTTGATCCTCCAGCTGGTTTTCATGGTTTTCCTAACCTATTGAGCTTAGAGTCGGGTTTGCTGCATTTTGAAAGTCGTAAATTTGGGGAGTTTATTACTCAATGTCCCTTACTTGAGACTTTGAACATGCGTTATCGTCGTTTCTTTCTTGATATTTTGAACACGCGTCATCTGCGTAACTCACATGAGATGGGCATTGATATAATTTCAGTAGGCAAATTGAAACTAGTGGAGGTTGCAAACCTTACGAATCTCAAAATATTATCCGTGTCGTTGTGTGACACACTGATGATCACTAGTTCGAGTAGTATCTTTCAACTTTTGGGTGTTCTTCCAAAACTCCAATCGCTTAATTTGGATTTTGTACGGTGCAAGGACAAGGTAAGGCTAAATTATGTCTTTGAAGTTTACATAATCTTACTACTTTTGTATAAGCTAAAATGATGGTAGTAAACTTTATTATATTTAACAACGTATTTTATATTGCGACAGGGCTTTATGAATTCTCTAACTAATTGATTTACCTTTTCATATAGTTCACAGAAGGTGATCCGAAAAAGAGGTTCCATAACACCTTTCTCTGCCTCAAGACGCTTACATTATCAACAATAGATTTATGCGATGATATTATGTCATCATTTGCTTTCGAAATGGTTAGTGGCATCCCGAATCTGAAGACCCTTGAAATCACCGCAACTAGGGATTGGGTTGGTGATTTGGTATGTTATGTATCATAATGTTTGTCATATAGAGGGTGTTTTGGGATTGAGTTTTGAAATGGATTTTTAGATTATTGCGTTTTGAAAACGCAAATAATAAGTTTTTAGTGTTTGGGGTTGAGTTTTGAAATGGATTTTTAGGCTACCAAAACGCAATTATCTAAAAGCAGTTCCACCCCTACTGCAGCAAAACGCATAATCAGTTTTCAAAAAGCAGTCCCGAACACCCTCATAATATCATATATTGTTTTGCATTTTGAATGCTAGTTATTCTTGTAGGATGATGAGCCGACACCTGCAACTTTTTCTCCCGACGTTGACAACAACACAATGGCGCAGCTACAGCTTGAGAGTGTCATGTGTACTCAATTTAAAGCTTCAGAGAATGAAGCATATTTGATAAAGTATTTACTTGTGTGCTCCCCTTTCTTAAAAAAGATTGTTGTTCGTACCCACTTCCTTCTTGGGCCTGATGAAACGTTGACGTTTGCTAAGAAGTTGTTGAAGCTCCATCGAGCCTCCCCCATTGCCAAAATAGATCTCTCCTAATTTTACTAGTATTTGCTGCATAAAGAACACTACAAAGTGTTTTTCAAATTTTAATTTGGACCATTTTCTTTGTGTTTATGTAATTGTTTCATGACTTGAGTTTTTTTAAAAAGTTTTGATCGTCGTTTTTGAAACTTTTTAAGCCATACGGGTTGGTTTGGTTTACCGTTGTCTGTTTAGATTGTAACCAGCCAAAAAAACCCTAACCGAACCGGATTGTTGAATTGTGGGTTGTGTAGTTTTTTAGTTTTTACCTTTGTATGTGGTTGTTTTAAGTTGGGCTCTAGTGCTTACACTGGATTGTGCACTCTGCAATGTCTTTGACTGTTAAGGATTAAAGTCCAACTTATGAGTCGCAGAAGCAACAGGCAACACTCCGATAGTGTTTGCAGGTCCAACTTCGGCTCATGCACTTCAACTCGCAGACCCAAACCAGCTTCCTCTTTTTTTGTTGGCATAGTAAAAACTAGTTGAGATTAGAATATGTTTTGTAAGTTGCTTATCTGTAGCTAATTGTTAAACAGATCAATCCTTCTATGGTTTGTAATAAGATTACTGCCATTTTACATTTCCTGATTCTAATGTGTGCTATCCTGGAGCTGAAGACCATCTCTATTATACAAATTTCTGATTTTCTGTCAATGACTAATAGCAATTATTATGTAAATAAGGATAATTGCCCTATCTTAGGAAAGTTGTTGTATATCATAACTAAGTTTCCTATATTATTGTTCATCATTGTATTATTTATAGTGACCATTGATTAATGAAATATTCATTCAGTCAAATTCCTATTCTCCTATATGGTATCAAGAGGGTTCACCGATCCTCTTCCTTCTTCCTTGGCCTGACCGCCGGCCCTACCCCACCACCACAGTTCCGCCTCCTCTGCCCCCTGTTCTGTCTTCTTTTCTCCCTTCCCAGCCCTCATGGACCTCAAACTTCATCCCGCCATGGCGGTCACCAACATCAAAGCCATCATCCCCCTTATCCTTGAAGAAGAATCCTCGCACTTCTCATCCTGGACGGCCCTCTTCGAGGTGCACTGTCGGGCTTACCAGGTTCACCAACACCTGCAGCCCCGTCCCCCACCAGCCGCTCCTTCTGGCTCGTCGTCTGCTGCAGACGCCGCCGCAGCCCTTGCAGCCCAGGCCGAGGCTGATGCCCTATGGGCACGTCTTGACGCCTTGGTTTTGCAATGGATTTACGGCACTATATCCAAACCTCTCCTTCATATCATCTTGGTCCCGGGTCAGACGGCTTACGAAGCCTGGCTGGCCATCGAGGAACACTTCAACAACAACAAATCTGCTCGCCAAATTCTTCTCCAGCAGCAGTTCTCCAACATACATCTTGAAGCCTTCCCGAGCATGTCCGCGTATTGTCAGCAGGTTAAACATCTTGCGGATCAGTTGAACAGTGTTGGGGCGCCGGTTGACAACCAGCGTCTAGTGTCCCAACTCCTAGCAGGTCTCCCCGAGGCCTACGAGAGCATCTCAACAGTCTTACAAAACCGGGAACCCCTGCCACCATTTAACGAGTGCCGCTCCCGACTCACTATGGCCGAGTCAACCAAGAAATCCTCTTCTGCTCGGTCTGCTACGGCGGCTGCCACTGCCCTTGCCGCCACCACGGTCTCTCATCCCGTGGGTTCTGCTGCCGCGTCTGCTTCTTCGCAGAACAGACCGCGTGGTAAAACTCGGGGACGAGGTCGTGGCAACGCAAACCGTGGTAACCGCCCCTCGAGCACTCAGCCACAACATCCGTATATTGTCTTCCCTAACTCCTGGGCCGCAAGCCAATGGAGTTCTCTCATGCAGGGACAGCAGCCCACTTGGTCCGCACCATCCGCCCCAGCCCCGTGTCCGTATCCGTCCACTGCTCGGCCCAACAACAACTCGGCAGGAATCCTCGGAGCAGCCCCGAACCAAGCCTACACGGCCACCTTGTCTCCCACGGATATCCAGCAGGCTCTCTACGCGTTGTCCCTCAACCAACCGGACCCGCACGGAGTCATGGACACCGGTGCTTCTGGCCACATGAAAACCCCTCAAGGTAACGACTTCCCGTCTTCTTTTAATACTTGCACTAACAAATATATTGTAGTTGGAAATGGTATGACTATTCCCGTGATCGGTCAAGGCAACCTTACCCTGCCACCACCATTCCCACCCTTTAAATTAAATAACGTCCTTTTTGCCCCTAACCTTATAAAGAACCTTATCTCTGTCCGAAAACTTACTACTGATAATTTATTATCTATTGAGTTTGACCCCTTCGGTTTTACTGTGAAGGATCTCAAGACCAGGGCACACCTCCTCCGATGCAATAGCTCGGGAGACCTCTACCCTTTGACAGCACCACTTCCTTCCACTACCTCCTCTACAGCTTTTGTGGCCATCACTCAAGACCGTTGGCATCAACGCCTTGGGCACCCGAGCTCCCCTATTTTGCATTCGTTACCATTGTCTTTTTCTAGTTCATCTAATAATCATGACAAAACATTATGTCAGGCTTGTGTTTTTGGCAAAAGTGTTCGTATGCCATTTTTTGATTCTTGTAATCGTACTTATTTACCGTTTGATATAATTCACAGTGATCTGTGGACTTCCCCTGTGCCTAGCACCGGGGGCCACCGCTACTATGTTTTGTTTTTAGATGACTTTACAAATTTTTTGTGGACATTCCCTTTGACAAACAAATCAAACGTCTTTTCTATATTCACCATCTTTAATAATTACATAACCACACAGTTTGGGGGTAAAATTAAACAATTTCAATGCGATAATGGCAAGGAATATGACAACAACTCGTTTCACAATTTTTGTCGTTTAAATGGAATGCACTTCCGTTTTTCTTGCCTTTACACCTCATCGCAGAACGGCAAGGCTGAGCGAAAAATCCGAACAATCAACAACATGGTTCGCTCACTCCTAGCCCAATCCTCCTTACCGCCTTCATTTTGGCATCACGCCCTTGAAACCGCCACCTACCTCCTCAACATAATCCCCAACAAACACACCCGATTCCTTTCCCCCACCTCCCTCCTATATAACTGTGACCCCACCTATGAACACCTTCGCGTGTTCGGGTGCCTGTGCTACCCTTTACTCCCCTCCACCTCCATACACAAACTTGCCAATCGGTCCAAGCCTTGTATCTTTCTCGGTTACCCACCTAACCATCGTGGTTACCGATGTTTAGACCTCACCAACAACTCTATCTTCGTCTCTCGGCACGTTCTATTCGAAGAGACTATTTTTCCTTTTGCCTGCACCCAACCCACCAAACCCGCTCGTATGACTTCCTGGAATGTGGACTTAATCCACTTCTTTGGCAGCCCGTCAACAAGCCCACTCCATCCGGCCCACCTGACCAGCCCACATCCACCGCCACTACTTCCCACCCACCGGTCAGCCCAGCCCAACCCCTCACATACACTCGCCGCCATCGCCGCCCAACTGGCCCACCTGTGACTGTCAACCCACTGTTGGCCCAAACCAGCAGGCCCAGTCCACTCCTGCCACGGCCCAACAGCCACTTCAGCCGACCCAGCCTGAACAGCCAAACCCGGCACCTATACCATCTCCACCTGACCCGCTACCGCAACCACGTACCATGCGCACTCGTGCCATGGACGGCATCACCAAACCCAAGCAACTTTTTAATCTCCACACCGCCACCATTGTGCCTATTCCCAAATCCCCACAGGTTGCCTTGTCGTCACCTGAATGGCTCAATGCCATGACCAATGAGTTTAGTGCACTTATTAAAAATGAGACTTGGGAGTTGGTTCCCCGTCAACCTAACATGAATATTATTCGGTGTATGTGGCTCTTTAAGCACAAGTTTCGCTCAGATGGTAGTTTGGAGAGGTATAAGGCTCGACTGGTATGTGATGGTCGCAGCCAACAGGTTGGAGTTGATTGTGGTGACACCTTCAGTCCGGTTGTTAAGCCGGCTACTATTCGCCTTGTCTTAACGTTGGCGTTGTCACGTTCCTGGGTGATTAACCAGCTCGATGTAGCTAACGCTTTTCTTCATGGTTCATTGGAGGAAACGGTTTATATGCATCAACCCATGGGTTTTCGGGATCAGCGCTATCCGGGTCATGTCTGCAGATTGAAGAAATCTCTCTATGGTTTGAAACAGGCACCGCGTGCCTGGTACCAGCGCTTCACTGACTTTGTTTTGTTGCAGGGTTTCATTCAGAGCAAGTCCGACACATCTTTGTTCATCTATCATCATGGTCAAGACACTGCTTACTTACTACTCTATGTCGATGACATCATCTTGACCGCGTCCTCTACAGCTCTTCGTGGACGTATTATGGCTTCTCTGTCCGCTGAATTCGCCATGAAAGACTTGGGTCCGTTGTCTCACTTCCTTGGCATCTCGGTCACAGGCACTGGTAACAACATGTTTTTGTCTCAGCAATCCTATGCCAGGGATATCATTCACAGGGCCGCCATGGACACTTGCAAACCGGTAGCCACTCCGGTTGACACCGGCTCTAAGCTGTCTGCATCCGGCTCCAGCTTGTTTCATGACCCCACTACCTATCGCAGTTTGGCAGGTGCTCTACAGTATCTTACTTTCACGCGGCCAGATATTTCATACGCGGTTCAGCAGATATGTATGCATATGCACTCTCCCACGGATGATCACTGGAATGCTCTTAAACGCATCATCAGATACTTACAGGGGACTACCGCCTATGGCCTCTCTCTCAACCCTGCCCCGAACATCTCTCTTCGGGCTTACACTGATGCAGACTGGGCAGGATGTCCCGATACCCGCCGCTCTACTTCCGGCTACTGCGTTTATCTTGGCGACAACTTGCTCTCCTGGTCGTCCAAACGGCAGCCTACGGTGTCCCGCTCCAGTGCAGAAGCTGAATACAGAGGGGTTGCTAATGTTGTCTCTGAAATATGTTGGCTTCGCAATCTGTTGCTCGAGTTGAATCAACCACTCCTCAAGGCTACGCTCATTTACTGTGACAATGTCAGCGCCATTTATCTATCAGGAAACCCGGTTCAGCATCAGCGGACGAAACATATTGAGCTCGATATTCATTTTGTCCGTGAGCAGGTACAACGGGGGTGTGTTCGTGTCCTGCATGTGCCGTCTCGCTATCAGGTTGCTGACATTTTCACGAAAGGCCTACCGCGCGTCCTGTTTGATGATTTTCGGTCCAGTCTCAACGTACGCCAACCTCCCGATTCGACTGCGGGGGTGTAATAGCAATTATTATGTAAATAAGGATAATTGCCCTATCTTAGGAAAGTTGTTGTATATCATAACTAAGTTTCCTATATTATTGTTCATCATTGTATTATTTATAGTGGCCATTGATTAATGAAATATTCATTCAGTCAAATTCCTATTCTCCTATAATGACATCCTACTATAGTACTATTATCCCAACTTTAAGCATTTACCATGTCAGTTGGATCTTGTAAGCCGGCTCAGGACCACAACCTAATTTTGCAGGAAAAAAAAGACCTGGAACAGACCATAACGGGTTGGATCAGTTTCGGGGTTTATCCGGTCACCCTTGGATTCGGGTTTGGGAAGGACTGATTATCTCTACTACATTATAAAGAGGCAGCAATGGGCAAAGATGTTTAACTTGGCAAAGTTAAGATGGTATGTCAAGAGGCACAAGAACAAATCCATAATTTTTATCCCCTTTCTTCCCTTTATAACCCTGTTGTACAATCTTTGATGCCAGTTTTATAAATCCCTCATGCAACTCAAGGCCATAAAGTTCTTTTTGTAACCGTTCCCTTGTTTATTCACGCCATTAACCTTTTAAGACATATGAAAGTGTATCATTCAATAGGTTTAACTATCTATTGAATAGCATAAATCAGTTTCGAACGCCTACTTTCACCACATTGAATTTGGGAATTCCTCCCTTCGTTTCCAGTCCCCCGCCTTTTTAATAGGCAGTGGTCTTTTTGTTTGTCAGGTACCAATTTCTACCCCTCTTTTGTTCTTTGTTTCAGAAGTATGGTTTTTTTTTTTCAAATTAGGGTTTCATTGTTGGTGGATTCAAATTAGGATTCATGAACCGTTCGGCGGGAAGTTCGTTTGTGTTCGTTGTTTGTTTGTGTTCGTTCATTTAATAAATGAACGAACACGAACAAAAAGTTTTGATCGTTTAGTTAAACGAACGAACATGAACAGAGACCGCATTCGTTCGTTTATGTTCGTGAACGTTCGGTAACATGTTCGTTTGTGTTCGACAGTTTAATAGGGTTTTAAATTTTTGGGGCAATTTCGTATATACCCCTGCAAAACATCAAAATTTCATATATATACCCAAAACATGCTTTAGGACCATTGTACAATATGCATGAAAAACTTGTACTTTGGGTATATAGATATTTTACAAGTTTACAATGGAATATATGAAATTGTACCTTAATTTTTTAATGGTTTTTACATTCTTTATTTTTTTATTGTTTTACCTAAATAAATACATAATTATGTGTGAGGTGAGTATATGGCTACATAGATCAATAAACCCTACTTTTAGTATAATTATTAAATAAATAATTAATGAAGATTTCAAATTTAAATAAATAATTAATGAAGACTTCAAGTTTAACATTCTAAGTTTAGTTTCTTTAGATACTACTTTATTATGTTTACCAATATTACGTTAAGTACTAAGCATGTTTGTATAACTAGGTTATATTTTAGGCGAATCTAGTTAATTTCTCGATATATGTAAATTCGATCTTACTCCAAAGTTAATATATGTCTCTTTGTGTTTGTTTCCGTTTATGAATACTTATTTGGGTTCGTTTGCGTTCGTGAACAAAATTAACAAACGAACACGAACATAAGTGTTTTCTTGACAAACGAACACGAACAAAAAATCTCGTTCGGTAAGTGTTCATGAAGTGTTCGTGAACACATAATTTCCTTAACAAACGAACAACGAACAAGACCTTATTCGTGTTCGTTCAGTTCGTTTGCAACCCTAGATTTGACTAATAATCGAACCAAACCGAACCAAATTCATTACAATTGTGCCCGTTGAGGGTGAAAGTAGATTGTATTACTGATCACCAAGAGTTAATTACCCTACGCAAGAAGAAGGGATCGTAGAAATTAACAACGTTTCCGGCCGCCGTGTACAGCTTGCAACCACTCATCAGAAAGAAAGGAGTTTCAATTCAAGGTTAGCTTACGTTTTATTATAAGTTGCTTATCTCTTTGTTGCTTTGTACAATTTTTTTTTTTAAATCACTGATTTTTCACTACCAATTCGTTAGGGCTAAATCTTAATTGCTAAAAAAAATCAATACTTGTAACCTTTTATGATGAATTCTTTGCTATATATTAAACCTCTATTTTTGTCATTGTGTGTGTCTTGAAATGTACATTTATGTTGATCAGATTTCATGTATGTTTTATATGTATGTAAAGAGCTTTAAGAAAGGAAATAGGTCTAACTGTTTGAGCTGTGCAGCTGATAGATTATTTGTTCCATTCATTTAAGGTTATGTGTCTTCTTGTTAGAATAATGGCACGTAAAGCATCAAACTTTGCAACTAAAGATTTCATTAGCAACATGCCGGATAACGTGGTAACTCATATTCTGGATCGCTTGCCTGTACAAGATGCGGTGAAGACGAGTAGCTTGTCGAAAAACTGGAGGTTTAAGTGGACTATGCTTACCCAACTTGTATTTGATGATAACTTCCTCGAGTATTTAACGAAAACAAATGGCGAAAATAAGTTTGGGAGAATTATAAGTAGGTTTTTTCTAAACCATAAAAGTGCCATAACAAAGTTTGTCCTCTACATAGACGAGCAAAATAACTCAGCATTGGATGATGAAGATATTGTACATTGGATTATGCTCTTGTCTAAAAAAGGAGTTGAGGATCTCACTATTATGAAGACGTTTGGGGAACCACTTACGTTGCCGTTCCATCTTTTCTCTTGTTTAGAGTTGAAACATTTGAAGCTTTTTTACTGCTTCTTCGACCCTCCGGCTAGTTTTCATGGTTTCCCAAGACTATTGAGCTTAGAGGGTGTGTTGGATTTCGAAAGTAGTAAATTCGGGGAATTTATTACTCAGTGTCCTTTACTTGAGATTTTGAACATGTGTTATCAGCGTGACATGATATCCATACCTATCTTGTTTTCCACAGGCAGAGTGAAACTAGTTGAGATTGCAAAACTTGCAAATCTTAAAAGATTATCTTTGTCGTTGCATGACACTGTCATGATAAAAAATTCCAGCGATATCTTTGAACTTGTGGGATTTCTTCCTAAACTTCAAGAACTTAATTTGGATTTTGCAAGCTGCAAGGTAAGGCTTAATTAGGTCGTTGAAGTTTACTTTACTGAAATTTAGTTTAAGTTTTATATAATATAATTACTAATATATTTCGGTATGATCTAAAATGATCTTAGTAACAGTTTATCAAGTTTTACAAAATGTATTTGGCAACAAGGCTTTAAGAATCTTTAAACTGATTGATTTAGCGCTTTTCTTATAGCTCACAAAAGATGTTGCTAAAACGAAATTCCCTGCCACCTTTCCCTGTCTCAAGACTCTTGAATTATCAACAATAGATGTATACAAAGGTGTGCTGTTATCATTTGCTCTTGAATTGATTGAGAGCAGCCCGAATCTGCAGACTCTTGAAATCTCAGCAAATGAATTGGTATGTATCATACTGCCTCTCTTATAATCTTGTATTTGTATAGTTTTGCATTTAAATGCTACTTATTCTTGCAGAATTATGACCCGACACGTGCAAAATTATCTCCAGATGTAGACTACAGCACAACGGGGCTGCTGCAGCTTCGAAGTGTTGTCATTTTAGGTTTTAAAGATTCAGTGATTGAAGTATGTTTGATCGGGTCTTTACTTGCATGCTCTCCTTTCCTAAAAAGGTTTGTGGTCCGTCCCCATTCGCATCTATCTTCTAATGAGCAGTTGAGGTTTGCTAGGAAGCTGTTGAAGCTCCATCGAGCCTCACTCGTTGTTGAAATAGATCTCCTCTAATTTACTTTTCTTTAACTTGTCTTTTATTTGCTGCACATTTGTATGTGTTTAAGAACAATCCCTAGTGTTTACTTTAATTTGGACCATTTTCTTTGTATTTGTGAAATTTTTTTATCACTCCCTACACATGAGTAAGGATGCAAAAGAGGACAAGACTTTGAGGCCTGCAAAAATTCGGTATTTAGGGCTGTGTTTCCACCCTTTAAACCACTCAAACCGGTTATCGACTTAGTTTGGAGGTCGATTTTTACAGAAGTTTTGATAGTCGGTTTAGAGTTTTTTTAGCCATGCAGGTTGGTTTGGTTCGGATTACTGTTTAGACTTAAACCACACGGAAAAGAAAACCAATCGAACAAGATTATTGAAATGTGGAATGTGTAATTTTTACCTTGGTATCTAGTTGTTTTAAGTTGGACTCCTGGCATGGGTTGTGCTAGCTTTCTGCAATGTAATTAACCCTCAAGGATTAAGTCCATCTTATGAGTCGCAAAAGCAACCAGGCAACACTCCGGTTGTTCTTTACAGACCCAACTTTCGAGTCACACACATCAACCGACCCAGACCAGCTCTTCGCAGATACATATTTTTTTTGTTTGATTCTTTGCAGTCACGTTTCGAGTTCTTAAGATTCTTCAAGGTAAATGTCTAGTTTTGTCATGAATATGCCTTTTTAAGTCTGATTGCTCTCTGATGTTGTAGGGTACTCAATTGGGTCAAGCCCAATAGCCCAAGAAACCAAAATCATTAAATGTAAGAGTGGGTCAAGCCCAAGCCCAACAAGGAAGCCCATTAGGGTTTTACCCATCCCCACTCTATAAATAAGAGGGCAAACCATGCCATTCAACTCAGATTGGTCTTACTACAAGACCTCTCTCACCCTCTCTCTCTCTCTAAACTCTCTCTCTAGAGTTATTCTCTAATAATACTTTCAGCAGCAGAAGGCCGAAGCCTTGAAACCTTCAAGCACGCAAGCTGCTGCTGTACATTCTTAAACCATGCTGATTTCACAACCAAGCTGGCCCCAACAGCCACTATATTTGGAATCACGATCTGTTACTCGCAAGTCTCAGCCTTCATCAGGCTTACGTGGTTGGTCCCTAGTTGTAACTTGGGATCAAGAGTTCATTTCTTCAACATCATACTCTTATTTTTTATCTTTTCTTAAGTTAATCAATAATAACAACATTCTGACTTTGGGTTGATCCCAAATCAGAATCATAACAACTAAAATATCAAAACTCTTGAACCTCCCATCTACGTTTGCAACGTAGAGGGACACCACGACTTGCGTTTGGTGAGCCGAAACCCTTTAACCCTTTTACCTCTTCTGACGAGTTCTTTCATGCTGCTGGTCTAACCCTTTAAGCAGCAGACGAGGTCAGAAGCTTGACGACCTTGGAACGTTCAGACCCTCTCCAGATCTATATTTGTTGTAGCAACACTCTCTATTTGTGAGTCTGCTTCATGTTACTTTTCGTGTTTGATTGTTCCTGTGAGCCTTCAAATACTCTTGTAACTGTTGGTACAATTCAAAATCTGTTATACACTTGTATATGTTCGGGTAATACTTGAAAAAGTTCAAATTATTTATGTAGTTAATCTAAGAAAATGGAAATGGACATATGGCCATATTGGATGCATTGGGAACCAGTGATTAGAGGTTGAGTTTTATGACTTTAACTATGCATGTCTGAGAATCTTCCATATACAAGTGTCGCAATTTGTGAGATATCGTTTAGCGAAAGAGTCTTAGCACAAGAGATACTTATGCTAAAATACAGGAAAATACTTTGAAAGTTGGGAGTGTTGCGAGAAATTTTTAAGTAAAGATTATTGCTGGCCAACGAGACAAATTTTAAATTATTAAAATCTAATTCCCCTTAAAAAAAGACTAACAACAAAATTCGTAATGCCCTTCCATTTATAGCAAACTATAATTTATACTCTGGTAAATATGTATGAATGATCTTACGGACAAAACTTCAGGCCTTAGTCCATGTTGAGAATATTATAAAAACTAATATATAAACTTATAAAATTTGTCTTGATAAGATCATTTTTGTGTTAAGTCGTAAGAGTATTAGTCAGTTCTTGTTAATTCATAGGCATTTTTTTAGCTTTGGACGTTGACTTGGTCACCTTAATTAATCGGGGTAGTAAACTAGTAAGTGCAAAAAGCTTATGTAAGCTTTTGGTAGTTGTGTTGCGTGGGTTCATGATTAAACTTGAATTATTGGGTTGCCATATAGAATATTAGGGTCGGTCATTCTATATTATTCTAATCTGTTTTTTAACAGCCAAATGGTATTCTAATCAGTGCTTAAAATATTCGTACCATAGGGGCCAGTTGAACTATAGCATGCTGTAAATGTTATGTGTTAGCGGTAAGTCCGGTAATAATGGTTCAAACCGTTGTATCGGTTTTGTTAATCTACAAATTTGATTTTAAAATTTTAACTTTTAAATATATTCCCAATAATTCTAAGAGTTACCTTTCATATTTCGGTAAAAAGATGAAAAAAAACCTAGCGATCATTGATCGATTGCCTGAAACAATTCCAGACTTCCCATTGAGGCTACCTGTCCGTTCCAGTGTTGCATTCCAAGTTTTACCTTTGGAGTACTTTTTAGATTATTATTTTTATTATGGTTATGGAATCATGTCCTTTTAGATTTCATTATGAGTTGAATTTGTATTATTATACTCGTATAATTATAGGGTTAATCAGTCAACCTGTTATTACCGCTCTATACAACCCGGTACCATCGATTGAACCATTTTTAGCCCTTAAAACATTGATTCTAATAATAATATTTGCAAATTTGGTGAATAGTAACTTATTTTTGCTTTGTTTTTTTTAAGTAAAATTTTAATTTCACCCTTACAATATAAATACTATAGGTATTTAACCTAATAGTTTTATTTTATATAAACTATGTATGTGGTTGCATTTATTTTTTTCTCGACATTCCAATTTAAACTTTATGGAAACTGATTTGTATTCAAAATGGTGTGGCGATGAACCTAGCCAATACCGGTTGAACAACGCAGGTACTTGTATTGGTGTTATCAGAACCTATGATATCAGTTTTTTTTATGGTTTTCAATCGATGTAAAACACTTTATTTTTTGGATTACACCATACACTTTTCTGGAAAAAAAACATTGTAATTGAAAAAAAAAATTGTAAACGTCAAAATCAACCCTTACAAATTTTAACATTTCCATAGTAACACATAGGTTTCACTCGCTAGTTTAACCATTAAAACAATATCTGAATTACATAAAAGTAAAATAATTATTAAGACGGTCCGAGAGGGGGTGGGGGGGGGGGGGGATGGCTTCACGCCATGAACACCGGGCCTTAAGGGCGTAGAAGGGGGGGGGGGGGGGGGGGTGGGGGGGAGATCTTCACTGGCGGGGGCGGGGGGTTGGGCCGAGGTGGAGCTTTGTGATTGTTTTTTTTTTTTTTTAAATCTTACACACAATAATATTATTCTCTTCACCTCCCCCTTCCACTCCCTACAATATTCACCGTTCACACATGGTCCCCACATGTGACACATGGCGCATCACCCCCCCCCCCCCTTCCACTCCGTATGGTCTAAATTTGATTCAACTTCAGTTTTAACAATATCTTCACGAACAAGTAAAGTCTTTCCTTTTTAGTTATTACCCACCACCCGAAAGGTTACATAAGCTTTGCACTTACTACGTACCCCAATTAAAGCTTACATATAAATCTAGTCTTTCCTCCACGAAAAAGTAAAGTCATACACACACATTTACACATGTATTGACAACATATAAATGTCACGCTGAAGTAGTATGACATCCTAAGGAAGAAAATCAAAAGTAACTAAACAAATCTAAATTCCTAATATATATATTTATTTATTTTACTTCGCTCAACTCCTAATTTTACTCATAAATCTAGAGGACACATTTGTATTGTTGGGCTAGCTACAAACCTTTTGGTACTAATTTCTAAAGCAAACCGGCATTCAAGGGTTTGTAATAAGATCACTATGATTTTAAGTCGCTGATTCTAATGCGCGCAACCCTGAGCTAAAGATTTAAAATTATAGTGCATTTTAATTCTCTTATAAACTGGCCCAGGATCTCGGTTTTAAATGAAAGCGAATTTGGCAGGAAAAGAAGACTACGGATCGGACCATATTTAAGGGTTGGGACACTTGGGTTCATCGGGTAAGGTTGGATTTAGGTTCAGGTAAGGACCTATTCTATTTTATATACACATACATACACATTAATACAAAAAAAAATCAATATATCCTTTATACTATTTACCTTCTTCAATTCTTCCTAATTAAATTCATGATCGTCTAAGGGGGACGGGGCGCTACCAGAAGTGGTCACGGGTATCCCACTACCAGCACGGTAACACTGCCGTCGCCCATGCTGGTAGTGGTCCCGTGAACAAAATCCTGGTTCTAGTTAACGGGCTGGTACCCGTGGTTTGTCTCTCCCCCTTTTTTCTTTTTCTCTATTTATTTCCAGTAGAGTGATGCCTCCAAAAAACCATTTCAGTGAAGTGAATCATTGGCAATGCCGTCCCCCTTAATATTGTGACTCCCATCCCATGCACACGTACGTGGAACAAGTTAGTGGGTCACTTTCTACTTTCTAGTACATTGGTGGGGGCATTAATGTGTGATGTAACTAGCTGTTTATGATAATATATATATTTTAGCTACTTGTCTTTAATATTATTTATTATTTGTAGGAATCATTCCAAAGAAAATATCGTGTCATTCTCTGGTGTCGCTATATGTCTTTTCTTTCTCTCTGTTAATGATATGATACAATGATCATTACCTAATTCTACTACGGTTTCAAACTCCCTCATATGATCGATCATATACGTCCTGATGGCCACCATCATTCAGTTTTCTTTTTATCGCCAATAAACCCGAATTCGATATCTCTGCTTGTAATAAGGTTCTCATCAGGTCAACTCCTAACGCCAAAACAATTGATCGTTCTAAGTAACAACCGGTTTCATAGGCTCATCATCAACCACGTTGTTACTTGTTTCTCAGCCAATCAGGTATCATTAGTTAATTAAACCTTTTGAAATTAAACACAAGTGCCATTTGGTTTTGAAGGCCACAAGTCAAACTTTGAAATATATTCAAAGTTTTTTTAATCTTGCTCTGGTTTTCACCGGTTAGTACAGTAGTACTTGGTGACCCGAACCTACGACTAAACCGTATTGGGTAAACTCGGGTTGGGTTGGACCATTCTGGGTTTGTTTGACCCAGGAGTGTCAAGCTTGACTCGGCTCGTTTAACTTACTAGAGCTCAACCTCGGATTGTTTCGAGTTCTATTCATCAAGCTCATGTCCTTGCTCATTTATTATTTCTTCATTTATTATTTCTTGTAGTTAATTTATGTTCATTTTCAATTACTTTTTTATATTATAATTATAATTATAACTAGATTTATAAAGGCGTGCGCGTTGCGGCACGCTAAACCGTGCTACGAAACACGACAAACCGTTTTAAATTAGAAATATGTTAAAACATTATAGGCTAAGCATCACGTGCTCCGCGGCCGGATTTCACACTCAAAACACAGTGATGCAGGATATTTCATGTGAGAAAAGATCCGAGTAGCAAACCAATTATTGACTTCTATATCACCATGCAAATCACAAAACGTGAACTTGCAATTTAATTATGTTAAAGCCATTGAATATTATAACCCGAACCTTGACCATTTAAAAAACTAAGCAAAAGAATGGCACTAATGCAGCAAGTGAACAATAGTCAACTTCCAGTCACACAAAAAGTTCAATGTATCATGACATGAACATTATTCAGTACAACTGTTCAAATTGACAGCACATTAAGGTGAAGGATCCAACACATGGTGAAGAATTACCACCCAACAATAACTTCTTTCAGGTCTAGCCTCTGCCAGAAGTCTATATCTAGAGCAACATTACAAAAAAATGCAAAGGAACATGAAAGAAGCATGAGATGAAAAAATCATTATATCTTAGGTTTAAGGATAAAAAATTATTTTCTGTGAAACTATTTGAAATATAGTCACTAAAGTTAAGGCTTTACACATGTAGCTTGAACCATATAAAGTTACATAGCAAATAAATATAGTGGTTACCTTAATTGCGAAAAGAAGCGGGGTCAGATCTTCATAGCGAGATGTGTACTTGATCACAGTGGTTTAGCAAAGGCTCAATATTAGACCAATTTCTATAAAGGGTTTCCGTAGCGTGTTAACTGAAATCGAGGGTTGAAATATTTAGGGATCAAGTTTAAATTAATTTAAGTACTGTGGTTACCTTAATCGCGAAAAGAAGCGAGGTCTGAAAGCGTAAGTTGTCAATTTATTTAGGGATTAAGTTAAGTTATTTAGGGATTAAGTGCTTACTGGGAACCTTCTGGCGATACGGCTATCATGACTGAACACAACAAACCCAACATCTACTCAACCGTTTTGACTCGTAAACTGACCCATACAACTTGGCTATTTTGATAGTACCTGTAGGTTGCAAAAGGTTCTAATAGTAAACCAAAGCTCATAAAGTCAATTGACGCCATGTCTCTGAGAACGCACTTAGGAAAAGAGTTTCCAAATCACTGGCAAGAGCTGATAAAAGAAGCAAGAGTGTAAAAGTTAGCAACTGATTTCTTTCTGTTGCAATAGTACAACAATCGACAACTGGTTAATGATACATTTCACATACTCGTTTTGTTAACCCATCATACGCCTATGTTTCCACATTTTTTTATAACAAAAGCTAGCTTATAACAAATATAAAAAAACATTAAATTTCCTTTCTAAATATATTTACAAAGTCAAAGTAATTAATAAAAAAAAGCCATTGACAGGAAAAAAAAAAATAGGCATAACTTAATTGTATTATGATATAGCATTCAAGATTGGTTCTTAGAGGCTAACGTAAACTTAAAAGTAATTGTACAATAATATAGCAACATTATGACAATAACATAGCATTGAAGATTGATTCTTATAGGCTAACACAAATTGATTTTGGAACAACCTGTAATCAACTCACTCATCTAAAGACTAAACCAACTGTGGTTAAAAACTTTAACATACATCATTCAGCATTAACTTCATAAATCTCAGATTCCATGAATGTAAACCAGTGCATAACACTATGTAATAAAAAAATGTAAGTTAAAAACTTATAAGCCTCTATTGATGGCAATACCAATCCCCGTTATGGGGTTACCAGAAGCAAAAGACTGCTCATTGATCCAACACTTGAAAAACGACCCACACCCACCTTCACATGACACGCTATTGGGTCAAAACTTTTCAGTGGACATTTTACGTTGGAAATGATAGAATCTGATATGTTTGGGCGGTTATTAACAGTAAACAAAAACAATATAATGTGCAGGAAGTTTTGAGAGAGTTTGAATGAAAACAGAAATCGATACATTAAAACTGATACATGTCTGACCCTTAAATACAAACTGAACCGATGTGAGGATAAACCAACACACCTGTTTGACCCAGTAACTGCTACTTAACTGCCATAATAATCGGTGCCACTTTATCCGATTGTAACTGACTCCTAGGGCCCATTTTGTGACTTATTATACTATATACATGTCACACTAATAAACATAATAATTAAACTTAGGATAACTATGATATTCCAAAGATTATTTTCCAACAGGAAAAGCTAGAAGTTTTCAAATGAGATGACTTTATTTTGAGGAAATGGTGGCACAGATGACGACGTCGTACTGCTATTTAAAGGCTAAGCTCATTATCATCTAAAGCAAAACCTGGATTCATTTACAAAAATTACCCATTTCAAATTTATTCACAAATAAGTAGACAACATTGATTCGAAGTTCATGTGCCCAATTCACATCACACTTCATGAGCTCCATAAGCATGATAATTATGGAAACTACTACTTTTATTTATTCAAAAACAGGTACACAAATTGATCATATCTTTGTACAACTGGATTTCGTGTAATCAACTGCATTTTTTTGTCATTAATAAACCCACGTATCATGTATCAAGATGCTGACGGATGATGATGCAAATTTAAACCCAATGACATATATATAAAAGCATGATTAACGTCATTAACAACTGCATATAACAAAAAAGTAGTGGGGCAACATAGTACAATAGAGCAAAAAAAATAACAATCAATGACAAAATGGGGATAAATAGAGTTGGCGTGATGCATACATTAATGGCTGAAAAGAAACTCCACAAATCGATTCTGAAAATGATGCAGACGATAAGCCAAATCAACATTTGAGTGACAAAAAGACCAAATGGATAACCTGCAGGGCACACTCAAACAGCAACAGACAAAACGCTGTATTAACCTAAAGACATGAAAATCGGCAAATAGTATATGAAATTAAACCTGGTGACCCCTCTCTTTCGCAATTGGCGGCGATTGTGGTTAGCAGATAGAACACAAAGCGACAATTAGTTCAACACAGCCTCCTTCCACTTATTCCTATGGTTCCATCGGTTGTAGCCATAGATGTGGGTGCATTATGGTGGCGACGTCGTCTGGAAGAGAGAGATAGTTCGTCCGGAAAAGAGGGTTTTAAAACCCTATTAGACAGCCACAAAAGAAACACGTGGCTCACACAAGTACACACGTGGCCAGGAAAAAAATAACACGTCATCATCGAGAAGGCTAAAAAGAGAACATGTGTACATGGGGAAAAAGAGGGTTAAAAAAGAAGCCAAGGATTCAAACCGGGTCTTCAGGGATCGAAATTGTGAGTGAAACAACAATCTATAAACAGCAACAAAACCACCGGACCAACCGCTTATTCGTTTTGCTTGCCAAACATAATATAAATATATCTTCTATAAAATCGAAAAAAATACTATTCAAATGCCTTTGTAAATTAATACAGTGTAATATGTGTTATATAATTATTTTTTATCATAAACCTTATTATATATAAATTTATATATAAAATATATTATTATATAAATGCATATTTAATATGTTAAATAAAAATTTAGATGAATAATAGACTCATTTGGGCTTGTGAAGCTTGAACTCAGGCTCGTTTACTAAACAGTCTTATTTTTAGGCTCACTCTCGTATAATTTCAGCTCTATTTGAAATTCTAGCGAGTTGGTCTACAGTATCTAATGTTGGACCTTAATCTTAAACATCAATATAAATATGCGTTATATATAAGTGTGTCTTATTGTGTATATTTAATTATTAATGTTAACATAAGTTTAGGCGGTTGTATAATCGGTTAGTGTGACACACCGGTTCATTAGGAAGTTATTGACAGTTATAGGTGTTTGAAGCGTTGTGATGGTTAAGGCCTCACGCCGACTAGTTTGTATAAATAGGCCTCAATTACATCAATAACTATCGCCAGTTTTTCTGTCCAAATTCTCTCACTGCACACACTGCAGTTTCTAGCATCTAACGAGCGGCTTAGCTCGTTTACACCCCTAGTTTAGCCTTGTTCTAGATCAACCTAATACTTGCTCACCCCTTGTAACATTTGATTTGGTCCGTTATAATAGTTTTAATCAAAAAAACTTGTACACGTTTAAGGGTAAAAATGGGTTCGAGTATATGATTAATTTGTATGAATGTCATGGAACTGATTAATGTTTGTCTTTGTGTTAGAATTATGGAACTGGTTCACGGGACACCTAAAGACATTATCAGCAACATCCCAGATGATGTGGCAACTCACATTCTAGACCGATTGCCATTACAAGATGCAGTGAGGACGAGTATCTTGTCGAGAAACTGGAGGTCTAAGTGGACTATGCTTAACCAACTAGTATTTGATGACAACTTCTTTGAGTATTTATTAGAAATAGAAGGCGAAAATAATTATGGGCGAATTATAAGTAGTCTTCTCCTTCATCTTAAAGGTGTCATAACGAAGTTTGTCCTCTACATAGAAGAGCGAACTCACCGCGTATTGGATGCTGAAGATATTAACAATTGGATTTTGTTCCTGTCCATAAATGGAATTAAGGATCTCACTCTATGTAAGGAGAATGGGCCGCGACTTAAGTTGCCTACACATCTCTTCTCGTGTTTGGAGTTGAAACATTTGAAGCTTGTTTCGTGTTGCTTTGATCCTCCCACGAGTTTTCATGGTTTTCCAAACCTATTGAGCTTAGAGTTGCGTAGCGTACAATTTGAAATTGGGCAGTTTGGGAAGTTTTTTACTCAATGTCCCACACTTGAGATTTTGAACTTCGGTTTTACCTTTCCCGTAGGCAATGTGAAACTAGCTGAGATTGCAAAACTTGCAAATCTCAAAGTATTATCATTGTTGTTGTTTAGCCTCGATAATACGATGATCACAAGTTCGAGTAGTATCTTTGAGCTTGTGGATTCTTTTCCTAAACTTGAAGAGCTTCATTTGGATTTTATAAAGTTCAAGGTAAGGCTAAGTTGTGTCTTTGAAGTTTATAATTTTTTTAGATTAAGTCGTTATGCTATAGCAAAATTTTCATTCCATGACTGAGAAAATAACATCAAGATAGCAGGCAGGCGGACAACAAGCCAATAACTAATTTTATTATCATTTTTTTTTCTTTATGAATTCTCTAACCAATTAATGTGACACTTTTTTATAGTTCATAGAAGATGATGTAGAAAAGAGGCTTCCTACCAACTTCACATGCTTCAAAACTCTTAAATTATCAAGAATAGATCTATGCAATGGTATTATGTTATCATGTGCTTTTGACTTGATTAGGAGCTTCTCGAATCTGCAGACCCTTGAAATCACAGCAAGTTATTGGGTATGTGTCTTGCTGCTCGACGTCTTATAATCTCATATATTGTTTTGCAATTGAATACGCTAACTAATCTTGCAGGATGATTCCCGGCGCTTGGAAATTGTTCTCCAGAGGTGGACTACCATACAATGGGGTCGTTGCAGCTTCGAAGAGCGGTGTTTAAAGATTTTAAAGGTTCAGAGAATGAAGTGTGTTTGATAAAGTATTTACTTGCGTGTTCCCCTTTCCTAAAAAAGATTGTTATCCATCCCCACTCGTGTCTAGCGTCCGATGAAAAGTTGATGTTTGCTATGAAGTTGTTGAAGCTTCATCGAGCCTCACCGGTAGCTGAAATTGATCTATGCTGGTTTTAGCATTTTGAACTTGTCTATGAAAGATTCTCATGAAAGACGATTATCTATGTGGGCTCACGGATAACATATTGGTTTGGTTCGGTTATAGAAACATTAATTTATAATAAATAATTCTCACAGTTCCTCTCATAAATTTCTTCCGCTTTTATTATAGAAATTCATTTGATTAGTTTAAATGAAAAAGAAAAGAAAATATCATATTGCAAAGATAATTTGATAACTATGTTTATTTCTGAGAATCTTGCTCCAAGATCTATTTTAGGTTGGCTTTGTTGACTTCTATTCTCTGTTTAAGATATAACTACAAGAATGTTGAATGTCAAACATGTCTAATTTAGACCTTGTAAAACTTTTTAACGCTAAAGAAAATTAAATGTAAGCAATAATCATTTTGTTTTGTTTTTTATTTTCACATATATATGTGATAATCTCATTTCCTTGATGAAAACCCGTCTTGAAAAAGTGAAAACCCGGCTTGTTATCTTATATTCCTACCTCTAGGACGCGACTTGTGTCATGAACGACTATGGCCACAAAATGACTGAGAAGGGGGAAAGAGACAAAAAACAAGAATATCATTCAACTCGTAGTTATATTTGTCATCGAACATGAATTTTCAAGATTCGATGTAAATGAAATCATATACGTATTTGGGTTACAAAAAAATCATTTACAAAATAATAATCATTTAACTTTTAACTGATTTTGAAATACTTTAAGACGGATTAAAACGGAGACAACTATATGTTGTAACTTATAAAAAGCAATCGTGGATTTAAAAGGAGAAAGCTTTGCGAGAAAATTAAAAACAAGCATGTTATCTCTAGAGGTGTACAAACACCGGTATCATCCAAAACCAAACCGGCTTTTTTAGTTTGGTCTCAAATCGGTTTGGGTTAAGAGCCAGTATTTGGGTTGAAAACCCAACCCGCCCAAACCGATTTGGAACGGGTTTAAAACCACTTTTAGCATTTAAACATATTTTTATCAATTTTTTAGACGGGCTCAAACCGGTTGGAACCAATTCTAACATAATATCCCAAACCTGTCACAAGCCATCATATGCCGATGGACCCAAACCGGGTATTTTTACCACGTCGGTTTCCGAAACAACGGATCCAAACTGGTTTTTTTTACCCCTCCAGTTATCTTCATGAAAAGGTTCAATAGGTTATACGAACCCAAAAATCAATATTGATTTCTAAACAATACCTATACTGTATTTTCTCATTTTGGGCCAACTCTCTGTTGGGCTGATATGTTCTTTGTTGGGCTAAACAATAGAAGCCTCTGTTATTAAACGAGTTGATTTTGGCCCATAAAAACTCACACTATAAATAATGACCCTAATGAAAAAACAAGCAATAGTTAACTCCCAATCGCCAATGATCTCCAGTTCAGCTTGTTTGAGATAGAGTGGGTTTTCTCTTTAGGGTTCAATCCATGCACACCACAAAAAAATTCCTAATGACGGTTTGAGCTTAGGCAAGGACACCGGTGTGTGGGTCCCGATTCAAACTTGGAACCGCTAAGTTAGGGTTGTACAAAGATTTTAAAAAGTTAACTCCCAATCATTCCTCTAATCCAGCCCTTTTTTCAGGGGAATTGGATTTTAATAACCCAAACTATTCGAAATTGGCCACTAGCACCCTCAACTAAAAATTTGGCCATATATAACTTGAATTATTGAGTTATTGGAATCTAGCACCCAACTAACTGATGTCGTTAGTTGGGTTGCTGACGTGGCACACGTTGTTGACGTGGCACGCTGATGTGTGCACACATGGATTGACACGTCAGCATGCCACATCAGCAAATCTTGCCACGTCAGCGAACCCACTATCGGTGTTAGTGATTTAACCGTTAGTGGGTGTTAGATTCCAATAAGTCAATAGTTTAGGTTATATATGGCTAATTTTTTAGTTGGGATGTCGGTGCCAAATTACATTATTAAAATCAAATACCCATTTTTTTTGATCTTCTAAACATCGATGATGCCCTAATTTCGTTGCACTGTTTTCGTTTCATCGTTCCCTTGATCTTCTACATCGATCTGCGATTGCGATCATCTTTCCTTTGTAAGTTGTCACTTCTTCTCTCTATCATTCAGATTTCTATTACTATAATTCATATGTATAATCAACAATTCATGTCATTTTTATTTATTTCATCAGTTTATGTTTATGTTAATTATATTTATCCCTTGTTGTTAGAATAATAATGGCACTTGTTGAAGCATCTGAGTTCACACCAGAGGATTTTATTAGCAAAATGCCTGATAATGTGATAACTAGTATTCTGCATCGATTGCCATTACTAGATGCGGTCAGGACCGGTATCTTATCGAGAACCTGGAGGTTTAAATGGACCATGCTTACCCAACTTAAGTTTAATGAGGAATTCTTTTTGTATTTAATGAAAACAAAAGGTGTAGATAGTATTGGGAGGATTATAAGTAGACTGCTTCTTAATCTTAATGGTGCTGTAACCAAGACTGTCTTTGTCCCTGTTATATTGGATGTTGACGATATTCGTCGCTTGATTATGTTCTTGTCGAGTAAAGGAATTAAGGACCTCACTATTACAGATTGGTCTGCACCACAAGTGAAGTTGCCTACCCATCTTTTCACTTGTTTAGAGTTGACACGTTTGAATATTTACGGCTTTTGTTTCAATCCTCCACCTGGTTTTCATGGTTTTCCGAACCTAGTGAGCTTAGAGTTACGTGGCGGACAATTTGAAGGCGATGACCTTGGGGAGTTTCTTACTCGGTCTCCCTTACTTGAGATTTTGGACCTTGGTTATCTTTCTTATACAGGCAGTGTGAAACTAGTTGAGATTGCGAAACTTCAAAATCTCAAAAAACTATTTTTGTCATTGTGTCATCTTGAGACTACGACGACGGTAAGTCCTTGTGATGTCTTTGAGCTTGTCGGTTATCTTCCTAAACTTCAAGAGCTTGGTCTGGATTTTCAAGACTGCAGGGTGAGGCTAAGTTTTGTTTTTGAGGTTTACTTTATAAAAACATAGTCTCTTTTTTCATTATCTAATAACTAATAATATACAATTAAGTTATGGCTTACATATACTGCACATTCATTATATTGTAACGAAACTTTATGACTTTTCTTACCACTTTCGTATAGCTGACAGAAGATGGTGCTACAAAGAAGTTCCCCGCCGCGTTTACCTCCATCAAGGCTCTTAAATTAACAAGAATAGATTTTGTCAATCGTCTTATGTTATCATTTGCTTTAGAAACGATCGGACACTTCTTAAATTTGCAGACCCTTGATATCATCTCAAGTAGTCGTCATGTATGTATTGATTATATTGCTTGTATTATAATTTCATATATGTATAGATTTGCATTTGAATGCTACTTATGTTTGTTGCAGGTTGATGACCCATTTCCAATTTCAATTCCTGAGGTAGACTACAACATGATGGAGCTTCGGAGTGTGATGTTTAGATGTTTTAAAGGTTCAGAGAATGAAGTATATATGATAAAGTATTTACTTGCGTGTTCTCCTTCCTTGAAAACGATTGGTATTCTACGCGATAGGTGTCTACAGCCCGTCGAAGAGTTGATTTATGCTAAGAAGTTGTTGAAGCTCCATCGAGCTTCCGCAGAAGCTGAAATTGATTTCTACTAAATTTGTTGTCTTGAATTTTTCTTTTATGGTCCCATTGTCTAATCTGATACTGGAAAATGGAGTGCATTCTCTTAAATTTAACTCATCTTACTCGGGTTTTGTTAAGATCCATGGGTTGAATATATGGAAATATTGACGGGTTCAATTACAATGTCATGCACACTACTGACACTAGTTTAGTATACGTAACTAACCTAGGCCCCTTAACCCTGTTGGAGATGAAGGTGGCGGTTGACGGGGCGGCTGGCTAGGGTTGGGTGGGTCACCGGAGATGGGGTGGTGTCACTGACGATTGGGGTGGTGGGTAACTGGAGTCACCAGAAGAGAGGGGGATGGGTGTTTGGGGTTTATAAAAAAATTTAATCAAAATTTTAATACATTATTTAAACATCACCATGACACATAAGTAATTATGATAACTCACCAAGTCACATAAGTCATTTTTGTCATGTAGACTAACCAGGTAAGATGGTCGTACCATATAGATCATCTATGTGGATGTAATTTACTCTAATTCATACAATTTTTATTTGCTTTTGGTGTTTGCAGAAAAGCTGATGCATTTTGTGCCTGCTATGGCGATTATGTGAAAAACAAAAAAAATAAGAAATGTGATGTACGCGTGCGTTATTTTACACAACATGATTTTATAAAACTAAGGAGCTGCAATTTGAGAGTATTTTGTGGAGGAAACGCAATCAAATAACGAAGGCATTTGTGATGATTCGAGAACATTAAACAGATTTGAAATCAAGAATAGCCAAATACATCACAACCTTCGAACGGATTTAGTTAAACATATTTGGAGAGGTCTGAGATATAACGTCGATAACGATAACGATGATGATAATTAAAAATATGTGATGTAGTAATTTATTTTTATTTGATGTATTTTTTATTTAATTTGATGTATTTTTTTTGTTTAGTTTGATGTATTTTTTTAGTATAATTCTCAGTCTTTTTTTATAAATTTAATTCATTTGTTAAAAAAAAAAAATACTGTAACGTGTCAACTCATACCCTCAAACCCAAGTCTCCGCTTTTCACCTTTTTAAGGGCTGTGGAATCCACTTATGTCAAATGGTAACTCATGCCCCCAACCAATGTTTTCAGAACCGGACCGGATGTAGAACAAGTCTCCTTACCGTTCCAATGGTCCGACCGTCGGACCGGATGGTGTCGTAAAATTAAGGGGTTAAAATTTGGAAAACATTATTAAAAATCCGATTCAACCCCTTAAAAATCCGGTTCAACCGGTGCGGTTCCTGGTCCGACCGCCGGGTCACCAGTCCGACCCGGACCACTTCGACCCTCGATTTCTGATCTAACCGGTCCGTGTTTCAAAATATCGCCCCCAACCAACCATAGTCACTCTCATTGCCATGACACATCGTATCCCCTCATTTGGAGTACGTGGCATCCTCTGTATTTAACTTCCCAACAGAATACATAAACTAACCCATCCTTTTTATACGCTGGAGTTTAAATTCGTCCAAACGACGCTTTCATCTTTCAAGGTTAGGATTTGTTCTATCTGTAAACAAAATTGCATCTAATTTAATATTCAATCGTTAGGCTTATAAAATTAGGGTTTATGTTCCACTTGATATAATGGCCATAAATTAGAATATTATACCGCATAATATTCTAATTTTTAGGTTTATTAAACTAGGGTTAGTAATAATGTTACTGCTGTTTTGCATTTACTGTTTCTAATGGTATGTGTTCTGTGTGAAACTGAATATGTGTCTTCAACCTATGGTCTAACAGCAAGTATTTCCTTTGTAAATTTGACTTTAAATTTCTGTATAGTTATGTAACATAATAATAGGTTTTAATAATAATATAATGTTAAGAGTATATGCACATAGTGATTCAATCAATATATGTTTATGATTAAAGATTAATATATGTTTTGTTGTTAGAACAATGGAATTGATTCAGGGGACACATAAAGCATCCACCTTTGAACCACAAGATTTTATCAGTGACATGCCGGATAACGTGGTGACAAATATCCTCAATCGACTGCGATTACAACATGCGGTGAGGACTAGTATCTTGTCGAGAAAATGGAGGTTTAAGTGGACTTTGCTTAGCGAACTCGTGTTTGATGACAACTTCTTCGAGTATTTAACAAAAACAAAACGTGTAAAAAATTGTGGGGCGATCATAAGTAGGCTTGTTCTTAATATTAAAGGTGTTGTAGAAAAGTTTTTCCTGTCGATACGTGAGGTTAAAGATCTTAATTATGATGTTGAAAATATTAATCACTGGATTATGTTCCTGTCGACAAAAGGTATTAAGGATCTCACATTTAGAAATAGGATTGGAGCGCCATTGAAGCTGCCTTCACATCTTTTCTATTGTTTAGAGTTGAGACATTTGAAACTTGATAACTGTTGTTTCCGTCGTCCACGTAGTTTTCATGGTTTTCCAAATCTATTGAGCTTAGAGTTGTCTAGCGTACAAATTGAAAGCAGTGAACTTGGGGAGATTCTTACTCGGTGCCCCTCACTTGAGATTTTGGACATGGGCGTTTTCTTTTATACACGCAAATTCAAACTGGTTGATATTGCGAAAGCTGAAAATCTGAAAAGATTATCTTTGTCATTGTGTAATGTTGACGCTGTGCCGATAAGTTCTAGTACCATCTTTGAGCTTGTGGGTTTTCTTCCAAACCTTCAAGAGCTTGATTTGGATTTCGTAAACCTTCAAGAGCTTGGTTTGGGTTTTCTAGACTGTAAGGTAAGGCTAAGTTACATCGTTGAAGTATACTTTATAAAAATGTAGTCTAATCTTTTCATAATCTCATAACAAGCATCATAGTAAAAGTTTATGGCTGTTTTAAGACATATTTATTAAATTGCATCTATGTTTTATGAATTTTAACCACTTTTCGTGTAGTTGACTGACGATGGTGCTATAAAGAGGCTCCCTACCACGCGTCTCAAGGCTCTTAATTATCAAGAATAGATTTAGGCAATGTCGTTATGCTATCATGTGTTTTTGAAATGATTAGACATTTCCCAAATTTGCAGACCCTTGAAGTCACTCCAATGCAATGTGTATGTATCAATCATACTGCTTATGATTGTCATGTACTCTCATATGCGTGTGTGTGTGTGTATATTTTGCATTTGAATACTAGTTATTCTTGCAGGATGCTCACCAAATTCCAAATCCAATTCTGGAGGTAGGGGACAACACAACAAGGCTTCGGAGTGTGGTGTTTAGAAATTTTGCAGGTTCAAAGAATGAAGTATGTTTGATAAAGTATTTACTTGGGTATTCTCCTTTCCTAGAAAAGATTGTTATTCATGCCCACTTGTGTCTAGTGCCCGATAGACGGTTGATTTTAACTAGGAAGCTGTTGAAGCTCCGTCGAGCCTCTACTGTAGCTGAAATTGATTTCGACTAGTTTTACTTTTTTGGAACTTCTCTTTTACTTCGTTTAAGATGTGTTTGTTTTGTTAGTCTAGTATGAATTAAGGTGACGTTTGGTTCTTTTGTAGTTTGAATCCCACAAGACCCCTCTTATCTCATGTCAAGACTTGAAACTTCAGAACAGTTGTTTTCATGTGGCAACTAGATTAATATCAATACATTTTGGCTATTGCATGCTTGTTTTGCACTGGTTTATAATTGTTCATAAAACAAACCTGTAATTTTTCACCAATCAATTTTTTTGTATACTTATTAAACACTAAATTAGATTCCCAAAGGATTCATGTAACTTAAATGGCATGTTGTCATTTTTGCAACAATTTGCCATCAATGTTACACTCTCGCACTTTGCTAACAAGTTCTATGCGGGTGCCAATGTCGTTACAACCAGCATACTCAAATTGTTTAAACCAGTTGTTTTTAAAACCGGACCTGACATATAAACTTGGTAGCTTCCTCACTTGTACTTAGAAAAACCAACTTTCAAAAGCAGACATATTTCGGGGAAAGTTAAAACAGAGAGATTGAGGATATTTTTGGTTTTGGGGGGGGGTTATTTGATTGAATGCATAGTTTTAATGTGGTTTCTATTTAAAATGCAGTTTCATATGTCAATGTTTAAAGCTGAGATTTTTTTTTTATTTAAACTATGACAGGTGAAAACAAAGTCTTATCAACTTACTTATAAGTAAATGTTTCTAAGCATGCACTTGCTCAAACTTTTAAATGGAATACCCACCAGCCATCTCTCGTAACAGTCTCTTTAGGTAACCAAGATACAGTTTGCTTACCGTAAACCTCTTGTGGTTCAAGTTGACTAATCTTTCCTCTTAAGGCTATCCGTTACCTTGTAGCGCCCCCTCCACGTGGTTGCTGAAGGGTTGTTACACAACGCCCCATGGAGGGTGAAAACAAGTGAGAAGGGGTTGTCGTGAGCTCCCTCATAGCGTGAAAAGGGAAGAAATTGGTTGGGCCCATGTCAATCAACCAATCAAATTTCATTGTTTCTTTTTTTAGATCCTAATTTGTCTAAAAAGTTGTAAAACAATTACACGCTAAAAGTAAGCAAGAGCTTATATTTACGTGACAGTGATGTGACAGTCACTTTTTAATATCACATTGATAATTTGTAAAACGGTAACACATGAGTACTTAACCTAATACGCCAAAGTAACGTACTCTTAATCCACTTCTGTTACTATGTTTTTTTAGGTGTTTATTATGTAATGTATAAAAAATATTGGCTTAATACTAGTCCTTTTTTTCTGTTTTCTTTTTTTTTTTCAGGACTAATCTTTTGTTTTTTAATGAGGAGGAATCCCCTGCACACGTGGCAAGCACACCCTTCACCTTAAGATGAAGTATGTGGCATGGGTCTCTTTGTATTTAACTTCTGAACAGAACACAAAAATTCACCTAATATAATTTAACCCACCCTTTTTCTACGCCCGAGTTTAAAAAAGAAAAAAATTCGTCCAAATTAAGAATCATTCGGAGACGGTTTCAACTTTCAAGGTTAGGATTTGATTAATATAATCGTTAGGTTTATGTTTTTTTCTTTCTTCAACAGCCAACACAAGTTATTATATGTTTAGGGTTTATGTTACTTCCACTTGAAACTATGCAGTATGTCATTAACTGCTTCTATTTTTTTTTTTTTGTATCAAAGTTTATAATTAATTGATCCTCACTGTGTATATTCTCTGACATCAAATATTTTCTTTGTAAATTGAATTTTAAATCTCTTGGTATATAGGGTTTCGACCCCCCGAAACTAGTGACTTCCGACCCCCGAAATTTCGGGTCAAGATTCGCCACTTTCGGGTTACAAACTTACATGACACCAATGTGAAAGTCACTTTTTTACATCATAATAATAAAAATCTCTGAAAGCGGGTACACGTGGCAAGCTCTTCCCTCACCTTAAGATGGAGTATGTGGCATGCTCTCTCTGTATTTAACTTCTGAACAGAATACAAAAGAATCACCTAATTTAACCCATCCTTTTTCTACGCCGGAGTTTAAAATAAAAATTCGTCCAAATTAAAGTTAAATAATCAATCGGAGACGGTTTCAAGTTTCAAGGTTAGGATTTGATTAATATAATCGTTGTATATAATCGTTAGGTTTATGTATTTTCCTTTCTTCAACAGCCAACACAAGTTATTATATATTTAGGGTTTATGTTACTTCCACTTGATTATTTACTGCTTCTAATATTATATGTTTTGTATCAAAGTGTATAATTTATCCTCACTGTGTATATTCTCTGACATCAAATATTTTCTTTGTAAATTGAATTTTAATTTTAAATCTCTTATATAGTTATATAACATAATAATAAGATTATATAAAAAAGGTAGTATTGAGTATATGCATAATTGCATATGGATGGTTTAAGAATGTAGTGGCTAATTATTCCATCAATTTATGTTTATGATTAATATATGTCTTCTTGTTAGAGTAATGGAACTGATTCAGGGGACACATAAAGCATCCAACTCTGCACCACAAGATTATATTAGCGACATGCCGGACAACGTGGTGACAAATATCCTGGACCGATTGCCATTACAACATGCAGTGAGGACTAGTATCTTGTCCACAAACTGGAGGTTTAAGTGGACTATGCTTAGCCAACTTGTGCTCGATGAGAAATTCTTTCGGTATTTAAGAGAAACAATAGGCGAAGACAATTGTGGGGGAATCATAAGTAGGCTTCTCCTTCATATTAAAGGTGTCATAGACAAGTTTGTCCTCGCTATGAACGATGTTAAAGATATTAATGATGTTGAAAATATTAATCACTGGATTTTCTTCCTGTCGAAAAGTATTAAGGATCTCACCGTTAAAAATGGGGTTGGAGGACCACTGAAGTTGCCTACACATCTCTTCTCTTGTTTAGAGTTGAAACATTTGAAACTCGATCACTGTTTTTTCCATCCTCCACGCGGTTTTCATGGTTTTCCAAATCTACTGAGCTTAGAGTTGTGTAGCGTACAAATTGAAAGTAGTGAACTTGGGGATATTCTTACTCGGTGCCCTTCACTTGAGATTTTGAACATGGGTCATTTCTTTACTGCGCGTATATTCAAACTAGTTGATATTACAAAGGCTAAAAATCTAAAAGTATTATCTTTCTCATTGTGTAATATTGACGCTGTGACGTTAAGTAGTACCATCGTTGAGCTTGTGGGGTTTCTTCCAAACCTTCAAGAGCTTGATTTGAATTTTGTGAACCTTCATCAGCTTGGTCTGGGTTTTCTAGATTGCAATGTAAGGCTAAGTTACATCTTTGGAGTTTACTTTATAGAAAATAGAAATAGGCTATTTTTTTTTCATAATCTCATAACTGATATAATCTAAAAACATCATATTAAAAGTTTATGGCTATTTTATAGCATATTCATTATATTGGATCTATGTTTTCTGAATTTTAACGTCTTATCTTGTAGATGACTGATGGTGATGCTATAAAGAGGTTCCCTACCACGTGCCTCAAGGCTCTTAAATTATCAAGAATAGATATAGGCAACGGTATTCTGCTATCATGTGTGTTTGAAATGATTAGACTCTTACCAAATTTGCAGGAGATTAATATCTCTGCAGATCAACTTGTACGTATCGATCATACTGCTTGTCATATAATCTCATGTATATATCCAAGTTTTATGTTGAGAATCGCAACGACCATATAATAAAGTTGTACATATAGCTTTAAGTGTAATACGTTAGGAGGTCTCCATAAGCCGACCCCACTAACTTTTTTCCCCATTAACTCTAATATGCATAATGCACAAGTGCTTTATGTGGCTCTTTCAGTTCTCAACATAAAGGTTGTTCTCAAAAGAATGCGTCCCTATGATTATTTGCATTTGAATACTGCTTATTCTTGCAGAACTCTAACCGAATTCCAATACCAAAGGTAGAGTGCAACACAACAGGGCTTCAGAGTGTGGTGTTTACATGGTTTGCAGGTTCAGATAATGAAGTATGTTTGATAAAGTATTTACTTGCTTGTTCTCCTTTCCTAAAAAAGATGGTGATTCGTCGCCACTGGTCTCACGCGCCCAGTGAACTGTTGATGTTTGCAAGGAAGTTGTTGAAGTTCAGTCGAGCCTCAACTGTGGCTGAAATTGATTTCGACGAACGCTAGTTGTTTTGAACTTCGTTGTTTCTGAAGAAGTTGTGTTTTTAATATGAAATGAATTAAGGTGACGTTTGGTATCTTACTTTGTAATCCTGCAATACCCGTCTTGCCTCTTGTCTAGACTTGAACTTGGTTTTAAAAAGCACAAGAAAAGCGACCTTTTTTTTTAGGAAAAATCCCCTAAAGCACGCTTTTTTCGTACACTGGTGTTTTTGTGCTTCAAAGTGTCATACATGTAGCTATAAAGGTTGTACATTTAAGTTAAATCATATATAAACCTTATTACATCTATATTTTGGGTAAAAGATGCTAAAAACCTATAGATATATTATATAATCGTCTTGCACCTCGCGTACAAAAAGCCCACCGCTTTTCCGCTTTGCGCCTCTGTTTTAGACCTCGTCGCTTTTGTGCGCTTAGCGCTTTTTAAAAGCAAGGACTTGAAACTTCAAAAGTGTTGTTTTCATGTGGCCTTTAAACTTCAAAACTGTTGTTTAAAACCAAGTTTGAAAAGCAAGGACTTAAAAGCAGTGAACTTGGGGAGATTCTTACTTGGTGCCCCTCACTTGAGATTTTGTACATGGGCGTTTTCTTTTATACACGCAAATTCAAGCTAGTTGATATTGCAAAAGCTGAAAATCTGAAAAGATTATCTCTGTCATTGTGTAATGCTGACGCTGTGCCGATAAGTTCTAGTACCATCTTTGAGCTTGTGGGTTTTCTTCCAAACCTTCAAGAGCTTGGTTTGGGTTTTCTAGACTGCAAGGTAACGCTAAGTTATATCGTTGGAAGTTCAGTTTATAGAAGTATAGTATAATCTTTCTATAATCTCATAACTGTTAAAGCATCATAGTAAATGTTTATGGCTGTTTTACGACATATTTATTAAATTGCACCTATGTTTTATGAATTTTAACTACTTTTCTTGTAGTTGACTGACGATAGTGCTATAAAGAGGCTCCCTACTGCACGTCTGAAGGTTCTTAAATTATCAAGAATATATTTAGGCAATGTCATTATGCTATCATGTGTTTTTGAAATGATTTGACATTTCCCGAATTTGCAGACCGTTGAAGTCACTCCAATGCAATGTGTATGTATCAATCATACTGCTGATGATTGTCATGTACTCTCAAATGCGTGTGTGTGTATATAGTTTGCATTTGAATACTAGTTATTCTTGCAGGATGCTCATCAAATTCCAAATCCAATTCTGGAGGTAGGGGACAACACAACAAGTTTACGGAGTGTGGTGTTTAGAAATTTTGCAGGTACAGTATGTTTGATAAAGTATTTACTTGGGTGTTCTCCTTTCCTAGAAAAGATTGTTATTCATCCCCACTTGTGTCTAGTGCCTGACAGACGGTTACTTTTAACTAGGAAGCTGCTGAAGCTCCGTCGAGCCTCTACTGTAGCTGAAATTGAATTCGACTAAGTTTACTGTGCTGGAACTTCTCTTTTACTTCGGTTAAGATGTGTTTGTTAGTCTAGTAAAAATTAGGTGACGTTTTGGTTCCTTTGAAGCTTGAATCCCACGACATCCATCTTATCTCATGCCCAGACTTGAAACTTTAAAATAGTTGTTTTCATGTGGCATCTAGATTAATATCAATACATTTTTGCTATTGCATACTTGTTTTGCACTAGTTGATAGTTGTTCTGTTAATAAAAGAAGCCTGTATTTTTTCACCAATCAATGTTTTATTTGTAACAACTTGCCATCAATGATGTTCAGTTGCATTTTTCCAGTTTGCTAACAAGTAACAAGTTGTATGCGGATGCCAATGCAGTGGCCGATCTTGAACCAAACACCTGGTAGGGCCGGGCTCAATACATATACAAATTTTCGGAAATTTTCGGTAAAATTTACACTACGAAACGAAAAAACTAAGCGGGCCGAGGCCCGGTCTCCACTCCACTAAGAACCGACAATGTGCCAATGCAATTACAACCAGCATACTCAAATTGTTTACACCAGTTGTTTTTTAAAACCGGACCGAACATGGAAAATTGAATGAGGTTAACTTGTTTGCTTCCTCACTTGTACTTCCAAAAACCGAATTTCAAAAGCGTGTCAACCAGTTGAACTGGTTTTCCAACAAAGCTTTCGGTTGTGATTTGTCATTTTCAAACCAAGACTCTTAAAACCAAAAATGGTAAAGTGATCAAATGAAGCTGTTGATTTTAAGTCAACGGTTCAGTTTAGGCATTTATAGTCACTTGAATGGTAGACGGGTATATGACTATGTGTAATGTAATCGGTTGACTCTCGTATTTGTTTGTTCAACTAGTTTTTTACCCGCGCTAAAAAAACAATTTTTAATGTAGTCTTACTCCTACCGAATTACAGTAACGTATTGTCGAAAGTCAATAGCTAGCTTATATATCTAATGATGAAGCAATTTGTGTCCACAATAAGCCGATTTGTACCAACATTTGATGAAAGGTGATCGTGACAGTGCAATTTCCATGGGCTATATTATGTGAACTTGAGAATATGACCAAGTCACAACCTAGAAAGCCACTCTCATCTTTGTGTTAGATTTGAGGGAAAACCCATATACACTGTCTCTGCCCCTTTCTTTCCGTCTCTGTTTTAGCTAAGAATCCGGACCTCCACGTCCAAACCTGCCGCCGCCACCGCCACGTCCTTCAGGCAGCCGACTACACAGTAAAGATCCCACCTTGTCGCAGGGTCAAAAGCTTAGATCTACAGCAGCCCTACCATGTAATCTAAGGTTGTCTTCTCATCCAAACGACCGACACCATCACCGCCCATCTGAACCGAGCACCATCTCAACCAGAAATGACGGTGGGCGGTTACGATAGTAGAACGTCTCTCTCATCATCATGTCTCTCTCTCATGCAACCATACGGCCGCCGCCGGATCCGTTGAAGATAGACACATGCAGTCCCACGTCTGGTCGTATTCATCGGAAAGCCAACGATAGTCGCTTCGTCTTTGACGGCTATCTGTTAAAGATGGTGATGATTCATCACCACCGACGCCGGCACCCCAACACCATCAAGAAAAGAAGATAACCACAACACCAAACCGAGACGGTGTAAACGGTGGTGGTTAACTGTCATCGGCATCTAAACACCGTCAAGCAGACACGATGAAACCGGCAGAGGACATTGTGAAGATGGCGGTGATTTGTCATCATTGGTATGGGGATTTCTAGAAAGAGAAGACAGTTATCAAAGGCAAGAATGAAGGTCAAACACAATGTTCGAAACCAAGTTTTTACTTCCCGTCAACTTTAACGGCAGCGTCACCGTTAACTTCTCCGTTAAAACACTATTGCAAAGATTTGCTAAATGTATATATATATAATTTGTCTTTTGTTTTTTTGAGTGGCTAATTTCTCACACATCTTTTTACATCCATTGGACTTCAACCCATAACCTTTCCCCCAAGAGATATTTGTCTCTATCGTTGCACCACAAGACCATTCGTTACCAAGTAGCACCCCCTTCACGTGACCGGTGGAGGGGGTGTTACACAACGCATCATGGAACGTGAAAACAAATGAGAAGGGGTGGTTGTTAGCCCCTCATGGCATGAAAAAGGAAGAAATTGGTGGGGCCCGTACCCATCAACCAATCAAATTTCATTCGTTCCTTTTTTTATAGAGAAAATTACCCAGTTAGTCCCTGTTGTTTACCTCTGGTTTCACCTTAAGGTACTAAGGTTTCAAAGTTTCAGGCTGGGTGTTTAACTTAAACTTTTGTAACATAATAGGGGTTTAGTGCTAACCACCGTTAAAACTTAACGGATTTAATTAACACGTGAGAAAAACGTGAGGGCAATAATGTCTTTTCAGTTTTTGTGTCTCTCATAATAATATACCAGAAGCATAAAAAACGATCAAACTCCCTCCCTCTTAATTCCACTGTTACATTGAAGAATCATCAGACGAAAAAAAATTTAGGGTTTAACAATATGGTTACAAACTGGTCGATTAGGAGAGAAGACGATGATTTGGATTACGATGATGATATATATCGTAAGTATTTTCATTATCAATGTTAAAGAGTGTAAAAATGTTGGTTTTTTTTTCTGTTAATAAAAATACGATCTTTATATGTTTCAGGGATATATAAAGACCTGTTTTGTCTTAAGGTACACCATGGTGGTGTGTTTACAGAGTTTCCAGGGATAGAATATGTGAATGGTAAGGTGAGTCATGTTGATTTGCTTAACGTATCTACATTCTCTGTTTTGGAAATGCATGACATTGCAAAAGAACTAGGATATGATGGGTGTGTTAGGGCTTTCCACTATTTGGTACCTGGTGATGATCTAGATTTTGGTTTACGTCCTTTAATAACTTATCATGATGTGGGTAGTTTGGTAAAGCATGTGCCTAAGTATCAGGAGTTATGTGTTTACATTGAAACTGGAGAATGTAATGTAATGATAAAAGGGGCTGATAATGTTCAAGGTAGGGAGGTTATTGATTCAGTATTTGAAGATCTATTTTCTGCTGTGATGAATCCTACAAATAACTGTTTGCATTTAGAGAGTCATGCTATTGACAATAGGGATGCAGAACAGGACAATGGGGATGAAGAAGAGGAGTATGGGTCTGATGATGAACAGGACAATGGGAATGAAGAAGAGGAGTTTGGGAATGCAGAACAGGATAATGGGGATGCAGAACAGGAAAATGGGTTTGATGATGAAATTGTTGATGAATCCAATGTAATAGATGAAGAGGAAATAGACATGAGGGATTTCAACCCGAACCTACAAGAATCAAACCAAGAGAATGAAGGCAAGGAACTAGTTGCAGTAGAGCATGTGGAATTTAAGCCCAATTTATTTAAAGGGAAGGAAGTAGATGTGGAAGATGAATACAAATTGTTAGATGATGATTCATTTGATAGCTCATCATCAGGTGATGACATTGTCAAAACAAGGAAAAGAAAGTTAAGGAAACTTAGGCAGAAACATAGGGCTGAGAACTGTTTGTTTTATGTGGGTCAACCATTTGCTAGTAACACAATAGTGAAGGGTTTAGTGAGAAGGCATGCAGTTGAAACTAGGAGAGAGCTTAAGTTTACTAGAAATGATAAAGTAAGGGTCAGGGTTAATTGTAATGGTTTTGTTCCAAGGTTTAAAAAACAAAATGATGTTAATCAGGGTCCAAGTAAAGGCCCAATCAAAGGTCCATGTGAAGGCCCAAGTGAAGCACCAGTTCTGGGCCCAAGTCAAAAGGATGGGGGTAGAAAAACCATTGAAAATGCAGACAAATGTCCTTGGGTCTTATATGTTTCAAAGTTAGAAAATGAGAGCACATGGGAAGTACAAACTTATAACCCTGAACACAGATGTCTTCAAAGTAGATCTATTAGGGCATTCACTTCTGAGTGGCTTTCAAAAGAGATAGTGCAGCAGATAGAGACAAATCCAACTATTCCAATTAAGTCAATTCAAGAACAAATGCAAAGAAAGTATGAAATGGGAGTCTCAAAAATGAAGGCATACAGGGCAAAGGCTGCTGCCACACAACAGGTAATGGGTGATTTTACTCTTCAATATGGTATGTTGAGAGACTATGGATTGGAGTTGCTTAGAACTAACCCAGGTTCAACTGTCAAACTTGATGTGGAAGTTGAAAACAATCCTGATTCTGATTTTAGAGTGTTTAAAAGATTTTATGTTTGTCTTGGTCCACTTAAAGAGGGGTTTAAAGCTTGTAGAAGGGACTTTATTGGGTTGGATGGGGCTTTTATGAAGGGACCATTTCCTGGTCAACTGCTCACAGCTGTAGGTGTGGATCCAAACAATGGCATCTATCCAGTAGCTTATGCCATTGTAGAATCAGAATGTTTAAATTCTTGGGAATGGTTTTTGGAGATTCTAGGAGATGACTTGGACCTAAATGTGAACTCCAATTTCACATTCATATCTGATAGACAAAAGGGACTTATTCCTGCCTTGCAAAAGGTATTTCCTTGTGCTGAACACAGATATTGCCTTAGGCATATCCACCAAAACATGAAATTGCAGTGGAGGGGCAAGGCTTTCAAAGACATGCTCTGGAATATAGCATCTGCCACAACATTACAAGACTTTGAAAGATTAATGGGAGAATTAAGAACAATGAATGATGATGCTTTCCAATGGTTACAACAGATTCCACCACAACATTGGGCTAGAAGTCATTTTACAGGTTTGTATTACTAACTCTGATGATGTATTATGTTTATAAATGGTGTTGTTCATATGTTTAACATGTTTAAATTGGTTTTCACTTTTCAACAGGTAGGGCTAACACTGATATTTTACTGAACAATCTATGTGAAGTGTTCAATGCAAGATTAGTTGATGGTAGAGATAAGCCTATTATAACTGCCTTGGAGTATGTTAGGGAGTATTTAATGAGGAGAATAGTTAATGTGATGTTGGTGATTAACAAAACAGATGGTTTATTGGCTCCTAAAATAGCAACAAAGTTTGAAGAGATTAAAAAAGATGCAGCTCAACTAAGTGTTCACTGGAATGGTGGAAGACTCTATGAAGTGTCTGCTGGTTTTTTGGGGGAACAATTTATTGTAGATGTGGTTGACCAAAGTTGCTCATGCAAGTACTGGGAGTTAACAGGAATACCATGTAAACATGCTGTTGCAACAAACTGGAACATGGCTATGAATGGACAGCAGGTATATATATAGTTTTTTTTATTATGCTTTCATATTGTTTGTGTTATACAGAGACTGTTTATTAAGGTTTTTGTATAAAACAGGTTGAAATACCAGAAACATGGGTCCATCCTTGTTATAGACTTGATACTTGGAAAGAGGTGTACTCACACAAAGTAGGACCCATTAATGGTAGAAACATGTGGCCAAAATCAGATTGTCCTTTGAAGTTAAGACAACCATATCACCATGTTCCAATTGGGAGGCCAAAAAAACAAAGGAAGAAATCAGCATTGGAGAAGGATGACAATATGGTGGCTGGTGGAAAGCTGAGTAGGAAAGGGAAGACTGTAACTTGTAAGAAGTGCAAAAACAAAGGTCACAACAGCAGATCATGCAAGGGTCAAGGTGCATCTACATCAAAGAAAGGAACAGGAACTGAGGCAACCAAAATGGATCAGCAACAACATGGGGCCCCAAGAACTGTGAAATGTGGAAAGTGTAAACAACAAGGCCACAACAAAAAAACTTGCAAATGGCAAGGTTGACTTCTGAATGTTATGTTTAGACTTTGGTCTTTTTGTTTAATTTGGTATGTATTGACTTTGGTATGTTTTGACTTTGGTATGTTTGTTTATGTCTAGACTTTGGTATGTTTTGACTTTGGTCTGTTTTGACTTTGGAATGATAAATCCTGTTTTGACCCATTTGTCAATGTTAATCAGCTTCAAACAGCCTATATTTAACCTGTTTTGACCCATTTGTTAATGTTAATCAGCTTCAAACAGCTATGTGTTACTCTGTTTTGACCCATTTGTTAATCAGCTGTTCAAACAGCTGTTCAAACAGCTTCAATCAGCTGTTTTGACCCATTTGTTAATCAGCTGTTTTGACCCATTTGTTAATCAGCTGTTCAAACAGCTGTTCAAACAGCTTCAATCAGCTGTTTTGACCCATTTGTTAATCAGCTGTTCAAACAGCTGTTCAAACAGCTTCAATCAGCTGTTTTCAATCAGCTGTTTTCAATCAGCTGTTCAACCAGCTTCAATCAGCTGTTCAAACAGCTATGTTAGCTGCAACAGACTCATTCATATCTGTTTTGACCCATTTGCAACACCCTGTTTTGACCCATTTGCAACACCCTGTTTTGACCCATTCTATGTTTACCAATGTTTGTGATACTGCATTTACATCATCATCAACATCAACATTATATACTGGAAGCAATATGATAACCAAAATATCAGTTTTCATTCATGATCAAACAGGATTACATTTATACTGATTTACATCATCATCATGTACCACTAAACCAACCAAAACACCCTAAACCAACCAAAAGACCAAAAGACATCACCAACCATAACCCCTAAACCAACCAAAAGACCAAAAGACATTCCCCACTTATAAACCATCTAATACATGAAATACATAACCAACACAACAACAACAATAAGCCTGGTCATGAACAGCTGCTTTTTCTTCCTTATAAGTTTTCTTGAAGGTTCATAGCATGCCTTTCAATCATGTTTCTACCCCTCAAAAGCCCAGGTATAACTTCCACAGCCCTGCGACACATTGGGGGATCTACCCAAACAAAGTATTGGCATCTAACTCCTGCCTGAAATCAAAATCAATCGATTAAATGTCAAAAAATTACAATGTGGGTGGATTTTAGGGTTTCAGATCATACCAGTTGGGGACAACACTTGAAACGACGTCCAGGGTTGAGGTCAGTCCACGACGTTTGAACATTAGCCACCATTCCACAGAAGCATTGATGATCCATTGTTGATGATGAACGATGACGAAAGATGACGAACGATGATGATGTCTGGGTTGTGTGATGATGAACGATGATGATGTCTGGGGTCTGGGGTTTTAAAAGGGTTTAAAGATATTATAAAATCACAAAAACTGAAAAGACATTATTGCCCTCACGTTTTTCTCACGTGTTTGTTAAATCCGTTAAGTTTTAACGGTGGTTAGCACTAAACCCCTATTATGTTACAAAAGTTTAAGTTAAACACCCAGCCTGAAACTTTGAAACCTTAGTACCTTAAGGTGAAACCAGAGGTAAACCACAGGGACTAACTGGGTAATTTTCTCTTTTTTATATATTTTAATTTGTGTGAAAAGTTATGAAACAATTAAACACTAAGGGGTTATTTGGTAGCTTCTTAACGACTATTCAGAGGCTATATCTTAATGGTCCATAACCTCTGAATGGTCAAGAGGTAAGCATTAAGATGTTACCTCTTAACAATTCATACTTAAGATAACATCTTAACTATATAAACCATTCAAATGGAGTCTCTTAATAACCATTTAGTGGCTACCAAACAGTCCCTTATAGTAAGTGAGAACTTATATCTAAGTTCAAGGGCAATCCTTTTAAGGGCGGAGAGGGGCGGCTGACCCCCCAAATTTTCGCTCAGAAGTTCCGATTATGTAGTATACGTATAGAATTTTTTGGTATATAGGGTTTCGACCCCCCGAAACTAGTGACTTCCGACCCCCGAAATTTCGGGTCAAGATTCGCCACTTTCGGGTTACAAACTTACATGACACCAATGTGAAAGTCACTTTTTTACATCATAATAATAAAAATCTCTGAAAGCGGGTACACGTGGCAAGCTCTTCCCTCACCTTAAGATGGAGTATGTGGCATGCTCTCTCTGTATTTAACTTCTGAACAGAATACAAAAGAATCACCTAAGACTGTGGGGTGTGGGGTGGGGAAAGGCTCGGGAAGGCTGATGTGGCCTTTTCCCCGAAGGGGAACACCGCCCCCCCCGAAGGAGCTTCGGTGAACTCGGGAGAATTACCCCGTCCACCCCGTCCCTTTTCCCAATGATTTTTTTGAACGTTAACATTAGAGAGAGAGAGAGAGGTTTAGAGAGAGAGGGGGGTTTAGAGAGAGAGAGAGAGGGGTTTAGAGAGAGAGACTTGCCGGAGACGATGGAGACTTGCCGGAGACGACCGGAGACGACGGAGACGACCGGAGACGACCACACAGTGGAGCCGGAGACGAGGGAGAAGATGGTTTTTCGAGAGAGGTGTGTGGTTTTAGAGAGAGAGAGGGTTTTTAGAGAGAGAGGGGTTCTAGAGAGAGGGTGCTTGAGAAGATGGTGAAGATGTGTGTGTGGTGTGTGTGTGGTGCTTTGGAGCAGGTAGTTTTTAATTTTTTTTTTGTTTTTTTTTCATTTAAATATAATAATATCAAAATAATAATAATTAAATAATGGAAGGGGAAGGGGGAAGAAGGGGGAACCATTTCCCCTAGAAGGGGGAGGAAAAGGGGAAAATGATGTGGCGCTGATGTGGACAAGGGGAAGGAAGGGGGAAGGGGAACCACACCCCATAGTCTAATTTAACCCATCCTTTTTCTACGCCGGAGTTTAAAATAAAAATTCGTCCAAATTAAAGTTAAATAATCAATCGGAGACGGTTTCAAGTTTCAAGGTTAGGATTTGATTAATATAATCGTTGTATATAATCGTTAGGTTTATGTATTTTCCTTTCTTCAACAGCCAACACAAGTTATTATATATTTAGGGTTTATGTTACTTCCACTTGATTATTTACTGCTTCTAATATTATATGTTTTGTATCAAAGTGTATAATTTATCCTCACTGTGTATATTCTCTGACATCAAATATTTTCTTTGTAAATTGAATTTTAATTTTAAATCTCTTATATAGTTATATAACATAATAATAAGATTATATAAAAAAGTAGTATTGAGTATTTGCATAATTGCATATGGATGGTTTATGAATGTAGTGGTTAATTATTCCATCAATTTATGTTTATGATTAATATATGTCTTGTTGTTAGAGTAATGGAACTTATTCAGGGGACACATAAAGCATCCAACTCTGCACCACAAGATTATATTAGCAACATGCCGGATAACGTAGTAACAAATATCCTGGACCGATTGCCATTACAACATGCAGTGAGGACTAGTATCTTGTCGACAAACTGGAGGTTTAAGTGGACTATGCTTAGCCAACTCGTGCTCGAGGAGAACTTCTTTCGGTATTTAAGAGAAACAGTAGGTGAAGACAACGGTGGGGGAATCATAAGTAGGCTTCTCCTTCATATTAGAGGTGTCATAGATAAGTTTGTCCTCGCTGTGAACGATGTTAGTGATATTAATGATGTTGAAAATATTAATCACTGGATTTTCTTCCTGTCGAAAAGTATTAAGGATCTCACCATTAAGGTTGGAGGACCACTGAAGTTGCCTACACATCTCTTCTCTTGTATAGAGTTGAAACATTTGAAACTTGATTACTGTTTTTTCCGTCCTCCAAGTGGTTTTCATGGTTTTCCAAATCTAATGAGCTTAGAGTTGTGTAGCGTACAAATTGAAAGTAGTGAACTTGGGGATGTTCTTGCTCGGTGCCCTTCACTTGAGATTTTGAAAATGGGTCATTTCTTTACTGCGCGTATATTCAAACTAGTTGATATTACAAAGTCTAAAAATCTAAAAGTATTATCTTTCTCATTGTGTAATATTGACGCTGTGACGCTAAGTAGTACCATCGTTGAGCTTGTGGAGTTTCTTCCAAACCTTCAAGAGCTTGATTTGGATTTTGTGAGCCTTTATCAGCTTGGTCTGGGTTTTCTAGATTGCAAGGTAAGGCTAAGTTACATCTTTGAAGTTTACTTTATAGAAATATAGTCTACCTTTTTTTTTTTTTTTCATAATCTCATAACTGATATAATCTAAAAACATCATATTAAAAGTTTATGGCTATTTTATAGCATATTCATTATATTGGATCTATGTTTTCTGAATTTTAACGTCTTATCTTGTAGTTGACTGACGGTGGTGCTATAAAGAGGTTCCCTACCGCGTGTCTCAAGTCTCTTAAATTATCAAGCATAGATATAGGCAACGGTATTCTGCTATCATTTGTTTTTGAAATGATTAGACACTTTCCAAATTTGCAGAAGCTTAATATCTCTTCAGATCAAAGTGTATGTATCGATCATACTGCTGGTCATATAGTCTAATGTATATATTAAAGTTTTATGTTGAGAATTGTGCGGACCATATCATAAACTTTTACACATAGCTTTAAGTGTAATACGTTTGGAGGGTACATAAGCTGACCACGCTTACTTTTTTCGCCATTAAATCTAATATGCATAATGTACAAGTGCTTTTGTGGTTCTTCCGGTTCTCAACATAAAATTGGTTCTCAAAAGAATGCGTCCATGGTTATTATTTGCGTTTGAATACTGCTTATTCTTGCAGAATGCTAACCCATTTCCAATACCAAAGGTAGAGTGCAACACAACAGGGCTTCAGAGTGTGGTGTTTACATGGTTTACAGGTTCAGATAATGAAGTATGTTTGATAAAGTATTTACTTGCTTGTTCTCCTTTCCTAAAAAAGATGGTGATTCGTCGGCACTTGTCTCATGCGCCCAATGAACTGTTGATGTTTGCAAGGAAGTTGTTGAAGTTCAGTCGAGCCTCAACTGTCGCTGAAATTGATTTCGACGAACGCTAGTTGTTTTGAACTTCGTTTGTTTCTGAAGAAGTTGTGTTTTTAATATGAAATGAATTAAGGTGACGTTTTGTATCTTACTTTGTAATCCTGCAATACCCTTCTTGTCGCTTGTCTAGACTTGAACTTGGTTTTAAAAAGCGTAAGGCGACAGAGGTTCAACTTCATATGCCTTGTGTGACATAAGGCGTACAGTGTACAAAAAGCGCAAGAAAAGCGAGTTTTTTTTTTTTGTGAAAAAATCCTCTGAGGTGCACGCTTTTCGTACACGGGGTGTTTTTGTGCTTCAAAGTGTTTGACACATAGCTATGAAGGTTGTACATCTAAGTTATATCATATATAAACCTTATTTATATCTATATTTTGGGTAGAGGATGCGAAAAACCTATAGGATATATTATATTATCGTCTTGCAACTCGCGTACAAAAAACCCACCGCTTTTGCGCCTTGGTTTTAGACCTCGTCGCTTTTGTGCGCTTTTTAAAACCAAGGACTTGAAACTTCAAAAGTGTTGTTTTCATGTGGCATCTAGATTAATACCGATACATTTTGCTATTGCATGTTTGTTTTGCATTGGTTTATAAATGTATACTGTACTCTATATACAAATTAGAATAGAAATGGATAGTACTTCCCCCCATGAGATTTTGTGTGTGTGTGTGTGTGGGGGGGGGGGGGGGGGGGGGTTGCATACATACCATATCCTGCTTCGCATCCCTGCCAACGCTCAATCGGTTCTTGCTCCATACCTCTACACGTCTCTTCTGTGACTCACTACCTCTTCTTCTTCATCCACCGATGTACATCATCTAATTTGGCTCCCTCATACGTCTTAACTACCGGAAGCCGGACGGACTCGAAGGAAACGATTGCGAGGTAATGTTATTTTGGTTATTCGATTGGATGTTTTGTGAATAAGTTTTATTTCGGTATTGATTGTGTTTTCTTTTATTTCATCCAGATTAAGCGTGAAGTCCATGTTCTTTGTTGGATCAGTCGAATAATTTTATGAATATTTCTCTTATGATTTATTATAGCCGCTTAATCAATATGTTTTTCTATCTTATTTTAGGGGTCTTAGCTAATCAAGCCAACAGATGATGCAAGTGGAACCCTTGAGTTTGTTATCCTTAATATCGTGATTGTTGCATGTTTACCCTTAATCACCTGAAGGTTATTATTGTTGTTCATTGTTGATGTTGGTATACTAAACTCACTAATTGTTTTTTTTTTTTTTTTTTAATTTCTAGATTTGATGGCCGCCCGCTTCCTGATTTTATGATAGTACAGTGATGGTACAAAATTAGTTAAAGCAAATGAACTAGGACGACCAATGGTTTCACTGTTTTAATAACAAAGTTGCTGAAGGACAGATGCATTGGAAAGCACTTGAAGAGTCCTATGGAATGTTATCTCAAAGATTGAGGGAACATGAAGAACCGCATCGTGAGGGAGAGAACACAACAATATCATTAACTAAACAAGGAAGAGGTAATTTAATAAAATAACTCTGCTTCGTTTTCTGTGATTCTGTGTTAGTTAAAATGTAATCGGATATTTCATATGAGAATGTGTTATTTGTTTTAGATGGATTGCCAGGAACAAAGTTTAAAGTCTTTGTATGGTAACTTGGTAAATGCATATTAAGTGTTTAATAAAATGCATGAATGAAACTAATTACATAGGGATAATTAGGCGGGGAATTGCTTCCTTTTTGTTGTGCTCATAGCAATGCCATTGTGTAGTGATTCACATAATAATTATATTGGCCATTTAGGAAGACTTATATTCCAGATTATAAATTGTAATACTCATCTAAAAGATTGTTTACTCAGAGATTGTAAAGTAGTAATTTTCTAATTCAAAGATGAAAAATGATGTCCCTATTGTGATTTGTGGTACACTATTATTGAGTATAAGTTGTCATTTATTCTGTGCTTAAACTATTGATAACAGCAATTAGTTTCGTCATACAATACTGCTGTTCTTAAAGTGATTTAAGGTGTGTATTTTATAATGTTATGATTGTCACCATGCTTCTTTAAAGGTTACCCAAAACTGGACTTTTGTATTTTCAATGAAGCAATGATCTGCAAAGTTGTCATTGAAGTTGTCTTTTATGCAGGTCTTATCTATCTATGTATATTGCCGTTCCCAAACCTGGATTAAGGAGAAGGTTTTGTATCAATGAAAATTGGAAAACGCCCTAAATTTTTCATTTCGCTTAGGCCTCTAAGAAGGTCAAGCCGCAGCACCTGACACATGCAGTCATGCACTATATCCAGAGTTTAGAAAATAAAGTATGTTTGATAAAGTATTTACTTTGCTTGTTTTCCTTTCCTAAAAAAAGACTGGTCTTGAGCGCCTAGTGGATTTTTGATATTTGCTAGGAAGTAGGTGAAGCTCAGTCGAGCCTAAACTGTAGCTGAAATTGATTTCGACAAAATTTAGATGTTTTGAACTTCTCGTGTTTGTTAGTACAGATTGAATCAAGTTGTGTTACTATTTAAGCTGTGTTTGGATCCCTGTCTAGGCTTGAAACTTCAAAGTTGTTTTCATGTGCCATCTAGTTTAATATCAATCCATCTAGATTATATACCTAGAAGAAACCTATAGTTTTTACAAAACCATGTTTTATTTTTACAGTTACTAAACACTATTTAAAAATCGAAAAGGATTTTCGGATAAAGCTTTCGGTTGTACTTTGTCATTTTCATACCCAGACTTGTAAAACCAAAAATGGTAAATGCAACCGATTTGGTTTGTTAGCGAACAATATTAAGCAAACGGTTCAGTTTAGGCATTTTATGGTCACTTGAATGGTAAACGGGTATATGACTGTGTGTAATGTAATCGGTTGACTCTCTTAATGGTTTGTTCAGTTTGTAGTTTAGGTAAATGTTTCAACACCAACCTCCTTTGCAATTTAAAACAGAAAGCGGACATACATTTTGGGAAAAGCTAAAACAGAGAGATTGAGGATAATTTTTGTTGAGGGGTATTTGAATGTACAGTTTTAATGTGATTTCTGTTTAGAAATACAATTTCACATGGCAATGTTCAAAGCTGGGATTTTTTTATTTAAACTATGATAGGTGAAAACAGTCTTTTCAACTAATTTATTGGAAGTAAATGTGTCAGACTACTCGGTGTGGTTGAGGTCCGGCATCTATGCCCGGCCTCCACCACCATCTTCTCAGTCGTCTGTAATGTCACCTCCTCCGCTTTCATCGTCTTCTCCGGCGAGCTTACCGGAGCAAAAAAAAACTCATTTCCGGCCAACCTGCTCTTTTTCCGGCAAACTATGTACAAGAAGAAGTAGCAGCAGACTGGGATGACGATGAAGGGACCATCTTCTCCGGTGAGGTTTTTCTTTTCTTTTTTAAAACGACCGTTTGAACGGTCAAATTTCTTGAAAACCCCACAAAGGAGGCCCGTCATCCCCGGCGTGTAGAAGCCGCTCGTGCCGTTGCCGGGTAAGGGGGGGGGGCGGTGTACGCTGGGCCGGCATAAGCTTGCCGTGCCTATGCCGCCTCAACACCGAGTAGTCTAAGCAAGCACTTGCTTAAACTTTCAAATGGAATGCCTGCCGGCCACCTCTCTTAACAACCTCTTTAGGTAACCAAGCAAATTTTTAGTGTACATATATAGTTTGCTTACCGTAAACTTCTTGTGGTTCAAGCTGACTAGTCTTTCCTCTAGGGCCATTCGTTACCGAGTAGCGCCCCCTCCACGTGGTTGGTGCAGGGGTGTTACACAACGCCCATGGAGCGTGAAAACAAGTTAGAAGGGGTGGTTGTGAGCTTCCTCATGTCGTGAAAAGGGAAAAAATTGGTTGGGCCCATGTCCATTAACCAATCAAATTTCATTCTTTTGATTGTAGTTTGTCTGAAAAGTTGTAAAACAATTACACACTAAAAGTAAGCAAGAGCTTATATTTACGTGACAGTGATATAACACTCACTTTTTAACGTCACATTGAAAATTTGTAAAACGGTAACACATAACTACCTAACCTAATATGCCAAGGTAATATACTCTTAATCTACTTCTGTTACATGTTTTTTAGGTATTTAATATTTATGTAATGTTAAAAAAAATATTAGCTTAATACTAGTCTTTTTTTTGTTTTTTCAGAGAGGACTAATCTTTTATTTAACGAGGTGTCATCTCCTGCACACGTGGCAAGCTCACCCCTCATTCCCTCAAGATGGAGTATGTGGCATGCTCTCTCTGTGTGGAACTTCTGAACAGAATACAAAAAATAAAAAATCACTTAATAATAATTTAACCCACCCTTTTTCTACGACGGTGTTTAAAATTTGTCCAAATTAAGAATCATTCGGAGACGGTTTCAAGTTTCAAGGTTAGGATTTGATTAATATAATTGTTACATGTAATCGTTAGGTTTATGTTTTTTCTTTCTTCAACCGCCAACACAAGATATTGTATATTTAGGGTTTATGTTACTTCACTTAATTAAATGGGAAAATATGCTATTATTTTAGCCTTTTAGGTTTATGAATCTATGCACTATTTCATTTACTGTTTCTAATGTTATATGTTTTGTATCAAAGTTTATAATTGATCCTCACTGTGAGTGTATATGTAGTGTGTGAAAGTGTATCTACAACTTATGTTCTGACATCAAATATTTTTATTTTGTAAATTTGATTTTAAATCTCTTATATTGTTATGTGACATAATAATAAGATTATATAAAAAAAGAAGTATTGATTATATGCATTATATGAATAAATGCATATGGATGTTTTATGAATCTAGTGGCTATTAATATATATGTCTTGTTGTTAGAGTAATGGAACTGATTCAGGGGACACATAAAGCATCCAACTCTGCACCACAAGATTATATTAGCGACATGCCGGACAACGTGGTGACTAATATCCTGGACCGATTGCCATTACAACATGCAGTAAGGACTAGTATCTTGTCGACAAACTGGAGGTTTAAGTGGACTATGCTTAGCCAACTCGTGCTCGATGAGAAATTCTTTCGGTATTTAAGAGAAACAATAGGTGAAGACAATTGTGGGGGAATCATAAGTAGGCTTCTCCATATTAAAGGTGTCATAGACAAGTTTGTCCTCGCTATGCATGATGTTAAAGATATTAATGATGTTGAAAATATTAATCACTGGATTTTCTTCCTGTCGAAAAATATTAAGGATCTCACCCTTAAAAGTTGTACCGGAACACATTTGAAGTTGCCGACACATCTTTTCTCTTGTATAGAGTTGAAACATTTGAAACTTTATCATTGTTTTTTCCATCCTCCAAATAGTTTTCATGGTTTTCCAAATCTATTGAGCTTACAGTTGTGTTGGTCGCCATTTGAAAGCAGTGAACTTGGGGAGTTTCTTACTCGGTGCCCCTCACTTGAGATTTTGGACATGAGTTTAGTCTTTGGTACACGCGAAGTCAAGCTAGTTGATATTGCAAAATCAAAAAATTTGAAATCATTAACTTTGTCATTGTTTAATATTGACGCTGTGACGATAAGTAGTGCTATATTTGAGCTTGTGGTGTTTCTTCCAAACCTTCAAGAACTTAATTTGGATTTCGTAAACGTTCAACAGCTTGGTTTGGGCTTTCTAGACAGCAAGGTAAGGCTAAGTTACATCTTTGAAGTAAATATAGTCTAATTTTTTTACAGTATATTCATTATATTGGATCTATGTTTTATGAATTTTAACGACATATCTTGTAGTTGACGGACAGTGGTGCTATAAAGAAGTTCCCTACCGCGTGTCTCAAGGCTCTTAAATTATCAAGAATTGATTTAGGCAATGGTATTCTGCTATCATGTGTTTTAGAAATGATTAGACACTTCCCAAATTTGCAGACCCTTGAAATCACTGCAATGCGACCTGTATGTATCGATCATACGACTTATCATATAATCTCTTGTATGTAATCAAGATTTGTGTTGAGAACTTTGAGAACCGTATAATACACTTGTACATATAGCTGTAGGTGTAATATGTAAGGCGGTTACATAAACGCCGATTCCACCATCTATTTTCCCCATTAAATCATTAATGCATAATGTACAAGTGCTTTATGCGGTTTCGTCAATTCTCAAAATAAAGTTGGTTCTCAAAAGAATAGTTATTCTTGCAGAATGCTGACTCAATTCCATTACCAAGGGTAGAGTGCAAAACAACAGGGCTTCGGAGTGTGGTGTTTAGAAATTTTGCAGGTTCAGATAACGAAGTATGTTTGATAAAGTATTTACTTGCTTGTTCTCCTTTACTTGTAAAGATGGTTATTTGTCGCCACTGGTCTCCAGAGCCTAGTGGACTGTTGATATTTGCTAGGAAGTTGTTGAAGCTCAGTCGAGCCTCAACTGCAGCTGAAATTGATTTCAACTAATTTTAGTTGTTTATGACTTCTCTTTTATTTCTATTGAAGTTTCGTTTGTTAATATAGAATGAATCAAGGTGACGCTTCGTTTCTTACTTTGGAGTTTGGATTCCCGCAACGCCCTAATCTCGTGTCTAGGCTTGAAACTTCAAAACTGTTTTAAGAGGCATCTAGATTAATATTAGTACAATTTGGCAATTGCTTGTATGTTTTGCATGGTTTACAAGTATATAGAAGAAACATGTAGCTTTGCATGTTGTCATTTTTGTAATAAGTTGCCATTAATATATCGATCACTTACGCTTTTGCTTACGGTATTTTCATTGTTGATTTGATAAGCTTTAAAACAAATTCGATGCGGATACCAACGGTACCAGCAGGATACTGTAATTGTTCAGATCAGTTTTAAAAATCGCACTTGACATGTAAAACTGGATGAGCTGGACTTGTTTGCATCCTCCCTTGTACCTGGACTACCTATCTTCGAAACGGGTCGACCATGTGAGCCAGTTTTCCGACAAAGCTTTCGGTTGCCAAACCCTTCCATGCCACCCGCATCCTCTTTATGATGGGTTTGCCCCTTTCTCCGTCGAAATCTCCAGGGCGTTGGCCCCTTCCCCCTCTTCACCGACTTGACTTTTTTTTTTAAACCCTTTTGCCCTTGTCCTCTTGCCTTTACCCGCCATTCTTTTTTGGCGAAGCTCCCAAGTTCTACATGACAGTGCTTTGCTCTTGCCCACAACACCATGTAGTCTATGGGTGGATAGGCACTAATCACCCCTATTACTTGTCACTAAAAAACAACTAATCATTAGTTGTCACCTTATTTCATCACTAAATCATTAGCACCACCCATCAGTTTACCATTTTCATTATTAAATCACTGCCCTCTAATTTTATTTATTTTGTTAAACACAACTACAACCAGTTCGATCCCAAACCGGTTTGCCTTATACTGATTTTTTTTGTTAGGCAATGTCTTGTTACGACGGAACCGGTTATTTGTACACCTCAATAGAATGATACATAAGTCAAACTTCAAAATGGTCAAAAATTGAGCCCAACCTTTAAGTTTAAGGCGAGACAAGCCCGACCTTTATTAACCCAAATAATATAAAAAACAAACCAACATCTCCTTTTGATTTTTAATAAAAAAAATGCCCGTTTGAAATAGTAACGGCTACATTTTGATTTCATTTCAATCAAACACTTTCCTTCCTTTTCCACCTTTCAATCATCTCTTCTCTTCTTCAACCATACATATTCTTCTTCATTTTTTTTATTAAATCTTTATTCTATTCTATTCTCTTCAATTACAATTGCAATGGCTCCTCCTATTACACCTTCATCTGCTAAATCCAACCAATACGGTTTCACTCCTTCCAAAACAAATCACACCCATATCAGAACCCCTCATTCCAAACACCATCAACGCCTCCTTAATTTCAACTCCACTAAACCCTCTCCCAACCCCAACCCTAATACTAACCCCAATTCCGCTGCAGATCACCCCGTTGAAGTTGTCGGTCGCATTCGAGACTGCAAAGATAAGCCCCCCGCTTCTGTTCTCCATGTTAACCCTGATGCCCGTTCTATCCGGGTCAGAACTGAACTCGGGTACCGTGATTTTACGCTGGACGGGGTTTCGTCGTCTGAAGAACAGGATCTTGATGGATTTTACAAGGCTTTTGTGCAGTCAAGAATTCATGGGGTTAAAATGGGGGATAAGTGTACTATTATGATGTATGGTCCGACTGGTGCGGGGAAGAGTTATACGATGTTTGGGTGTGCTAAGCAGCAGGGTATTGTGTACAAAGCGTTGATGGATATTTTGAAAGATGGAGATGAGGAAGAGGAGGAGATTGGTGGACAAAAGGCGGGTTTCGTGCAGGTGACGGTTCTTGAAATATATAATGAGGAGATTTATGATCTGTTGTCGACAAATAGCAGCAATGCTGGTGGGTTCGGACTTGGTTGGTCTAAAGCCAACGCTTCCAAGGTACAAATTACCTTCTTTATAATTGAATTACCAATACATGTATATCTGTTCGGTTGGTGGTATATATGTTTATCTGAGTTTGTGTTGTTATGGGTCATTATAAAGACCCTTCGGGTCATACTGGAATCGGGTATAAGTCTATAACTGAGAACGGGTTACTCCGGTTGGATAAGAACACAAATCAAAATTGAGAACGGGTCAGATGGGTAACCATTTAGAATTGAAAGGGGTTAGGATGGGCAATCAGTTAACAACTTAAAATTGAATTGAAACAAGTTGTTAAAGATAAAATAAAATAAAACCCTTTCTTAAAAGTTAGTGTTAAAAGTGTAATAAAGGAAACTAGAGGGTAAAAAGTGATAAAAAGACAAAATTGATTAAGAACCCTAAAAATAAAACGTGGATGGTGGCCGCCATCTTCATTCTCATCTTTTATCTTTTTTTTTTTAACTTCTTTTATCTTTCTTTCTATCAAGAAGCATTTTTAGGCATCATCTTCTTCTTCATGTCACCACCATCACCACCACCTTTTTCATGTCATGTATAAAATTTGGACTAATTTTTTTTATTATTATTAATATATAATATATAATGACTTCCTCCCCAAGTTTTTTTACCCTATAAAACCACCCACCCCACATCACCCGACACCCACACTACTGTTACAAAAAAAAAAAAAAAACTACAAAATGAAGGGGATCAGTATTAAGGTGATATCTAACATAGGGATGAAGGGGGTGAAGGTGATAGCTGACTTAGGGATGAAGAGTGTGAAGATAGCGATTAAGGTGATAACGGAGGTGGTGTTCAAGGCAATCAAGGATGCTGGGGACGACTTGTCCAAACGAGCTTCTAAGGTTATAAAGGATCAGTTGGTGAAGTTGACTGTGAAGTGGGCTGTGAAGTGGGGAAATAAGATGTTCTCGATGGGGAAGTGGTTAGTGTCTCCCTTGTTGGGGGTGGTGGTGCTGGTGCTGGTGGTGTTGGTGGTGATGGTGGTGGTGGTGCTACTGGGGGTGATGGTGGTGCTGCTGCTGGTAGTGATGGTGTTATTAAAATATTATTAAATCTTCCACTTCAAGCATCTATTCTTGATTCTCAATATCACCACCACGAGCACTAGCACCATCACCATCGGCAGCGGCACCACCACCACCATTACCACCAGCAGCACCACCACCAGCACCACCACCCAACAAGGGAGACACTAACCATTTCCCCACCGAGAACATCTTATTTCCCTACTTCACAGCCCACTTCACAGTCAACTTCACCAACTGATCCTTTATAACCTTAGAAGCTCGTTTGGACAAGTCGTCCCCAGCATCCTTGATTGCCTTGAACACCACCTCCGTTATCACCTTAATCGCTATCTTCACACCCTTCATCCCTAAGTCAGCTATCACCTTCACCCCCTTCATCCCTACGTCAAATATCATTTTAATACTGATCCCCTTCATTTTGTAGTTTTTTTTTTTTTTTTTTGTAACAGTAGTGTGGGTGTCGGTTGATGTGGGGTGGGGGGTTTTATAGGGTAAAAAAACTTGGGGAGGAAGTCATTATATATTATATATTAATAATAATAAAAAAAATTAGTCCAGATTTTATACAACATAAAAAAGGTGGTGGTGATGGTGGTGACATGAAGAAGAAGATGATGTATTTATTAAATGTAAGTAATAAAAAAATACTATAATACTAAAGAAGGCAGGCCTAGGTATAGCTTAGTATATTGACAAAGGTAAATGTAAATATTATATTATATTATATTATATTATATGTTTCTTTTTTTCTTTGAGGTATTATGAGGGGGACGGGTCGCCACCCGAATTAGTCACGGGTACCCACTCCTACATGGTAACACCGTTGCTACCTATGTTGGGACTGGTCCTGTGAATTGTTTTTCTGGTTCTGTTTACCGTGCTAGTAACTGTTTTATTTTATTGACTTTCACGGTTACGGTTTTACCTCCGGTGTGGGCAAAGGGTTGTTCTTGAGTAAACACGTGTGCTAACCCCACGGTGATTTGTATTAATCACCGTGACACTCGTTTCTTCACACGCGATTAGCGTTCGCAGGTAGCCTTCAGAGAGAGAGAGAGGGAAGTGAAGTGGTGGTGGCCTCTGCGTACCACTGTGTTGCTTGCTGCTGTTACTGTATTATTCTTGCAATTTCTTTTATTTTTTATAATACTAGTATTAAATTTTCTTCTTCAACAAACAATTTTACATAAGCGCCTTCAACAATAAATCTTGAGTTTTTTTAAATTGACCAGTTTCAACCCAAACCCGTTTTGACCCGCACCATCATGACCTGAACCTGTCCTGACCTGGACCAATAATACCCTTTTTCTAAAGTGACCCATTCTGACCTACTTGTTTAAATTACTAAAACATGTACATCTGTTGGGTTGGTGGCATATATGTTTCACACTGTTTATATTTTGACCCATTTGGCTCATGAGACCATATACAGCATATTTGTGTAGGATGCTTTGATGTTCTTTAGTATACACTTGATTTTTCCTTTGACATAGAATACTTCGAATAATTACTCTTATCAATTCCGATATGGTTGATTATGTAGGTAAGGTTGGAAGTTATGGGAAGAAGGCTAAGAATGCCACTTTCATCTCTGGGACTGAGGCAGGGAAGATATCAAAAGAGATTCAAAAGGTCGAGAAGCGTAGGATTATTAAGAGCACTTCTTGCAACGAAAGAAGCTCCAGGAGTCACTGCATGGTTTGTTTGTTTGTTTGTTTGGATCTCTTGTTAGTTGTTTCTTGCTTATCATTTATGAAACTGGCTTGTAATAAACTTGTGTTTGTGCAGATAATTCTTGATGTCCCAACTGTGGGAGGACGGCTGATGCTTGTTGATATGGCTGGCTCTGAAAATATTGAGCAAGCTGGTCAAACTGGATTTGAAGCCAAGATGCAGGTAACTAGTTACAAAATTCCACAACTTATATCTTCTTTGCGTGCCGTAAAAGACCCGTGTTACTTGTATTAATTATTTTGAACTTGCAGACGGCAAAGATCAATCAGGGTAATACGGCATTGAAGAGAGTTGTGGAGTCCATTGCCAACGGTGACTCTCATGTGCCATTCAGAGATAGCAAGTTAACCATGCTTTTGCAGGTAGATCCTCTAGACCATGTATGATTATGCTAGATAGTGTCATGGTGTGGCTAAATGTTATATTATGTGCATCAACAGGATTCGTTCGAAGATGACAAGTCAAAGATTCTCATGATATTATGTGCAAGCCCAGATGCCAAGGAAATGCATAAGACGATATCAACATTGGAATACGGTGCAAAAGCCAAGTGCATTGTGCGTGGGCCTCATACGCCCATCAAGGGAGAGGATTCGTCTTCGTCAGATGTGATGTTGGGTTCAAGGATTGCAGCTATGGATCAATTCATTAGCAAGCTGCAAATGGAGAATAAGATACGGAGAAGGAGAAGAATGAAGCGCATAAACAGCTACTGAAAAAGGAAGAAGAAATAGCAAGTCTGAGGGCTAAACTTGCAGAGGCAGAAGAGAAGAAGAGTGAGGAGGAGATTAACATTAAGGTGAATGACATGTTGAAGAAGGAATTGGAGAAGAAGATAGAAGAGTGTCAGAAAATGGCTGACCGGGTGGTTGAGATGGAGAGGAAGAAGATGGAACAGAAGATCTGTCAACAACAGGAAGAACTTGAAATGCTCAGGCGACGCTTGGAGGAGATTGAATCTGAACTGACTCGTTCCAGGGAGGGAAAACAAAATGAAAACATAAATCTTTCATCGTCTTTGACGATTGAAGGAAACAGTTTTGCTAAAAAACTGATGGACATGTATGCTAATGAGGAGTCGGGGATGGAGAAGTCCATGGATCTGGACATGTCACTCGATATGGAAATGGGTAGTAAAAGAGAGTACCATAAAGCTGCTGATAATATCATTCCGGCGTATTCTTTTATGGAGAATGATGAGGATGTTTATATCCCCACGTCAACAAGTAGATCGTTTTTGAGCACTGTCTTCGAGGAGGATGAAGAAGTAGAGGAAGTGCAGAAAGATGTTATTGAGGAGAAGATGATAAATCCTCCACCCATCTCTGCTTTCAATATCAATATCGATTCATTATCAACAGCTGCAGGATCTGAGTCTGAGTGCATTGACCAGGATACCGATTCATTATCAACAGCTGCAGGATCTGAGTCTGAGTGCATTGACCAGGATACCGATTCATCTAGGCAGTTGCGTATCCAAAATATATTTACTCTTTGTGGAAACTACAGGGAGCTTTCCCAACAACAGACCCCGTTCCCCACCACAAACAAGAGTTCTGAACGTCCACTGGAAACCGAGCACTTGATGATGAATCAGGCTGTGTGTGATTCAAAGGAAAACTGCAGCCCTTTGAGAAATAGTAAAGACGTGCTGGAAGTAAGCTTGTCGGCAAGTAAACTTTCAACATGCAGCAACAATGGGCAGCAGCAGCATCTAGAAAACAAGCTACCATTGACTTCACTGGAGAACAAGCTACCATTAACTTCACTGGAAAACAAACTTCTGTCAGTTCCTGCTATTTCGTTTGACTAGACATTCCTGTGTGTTGGTAGTATTTTCTTGTTGGAGTACATAAAATCCATGTACTCTTGTGTGTTGGTAGTATATTGTGGTTTGACTAATGGCAATGTATGTATCTTTTAAGGGGTCAGTGTTATATATCTTTCATTAGAGTTGTGAGTGGTCTTTTAGAAACTTGGTTATAGACTGTCTGTCATTGGATAATATTAATATAGCATTTATGTGTCATATATCTATTTGCTATTTCAACTGAGGTGGTATGCATAATTTATCATAATAGGCAATATCATGCTGCTTCTGCATATATTAATTAGCTTCCTGCCTTGATACACATCATCATGCATAATTTATCATAGGTGCCTTGGCCACTTAATGCAAATGTTGAAGCTTTAAACAAGTACAACCAGGTTTGTAGGCGATGAATCTATTATTTAAGGGTCAAGCGTGCCAAATTTGTTCTTGATCCTCGAAGATGGTAGTTAATAATAATATAATCCTTGATGCATCTTAGTTTTTGTATTGTTCAGTATATCTAAACTACACGTGTGGGATGGTGCAAACGAATATGCCTTAAATATGCATACGTTGGTTTTCATCGTTTTCAATGTCCGTTAGTGTAACCCAGAACAGGGCATGTTTCACCAGAATCCCATCATTATCCAGTGAAACCTTGTAATTAGTGTTTTCGTAAACGCTTACAAAGCCCTTTGTTGATGAACACAACCAACTAGTTCTTGTGCGCTTCTTTTCCATATAATTTCCATACACACATATGGGTGGATTTTAAGAGCTTACTGGTCACAAGAGACTAGGTAGGTGGGTTGGTCGGTGTAAACCTCGTTTCAGGTAAATGGCCATTTGTTAAATGGTTGTTTGTGGTGTTACATGCCATCGGTTAGAAAATTTTAAACTGCAAAATAAATGTCCCACACAATATATCAATTTCAAAAGGTAGATCACAAGAGGCAATATCAGTCTAAGTTTGCAGCTCTAAGAGGCCATTTAAGCCATCAAAATCCAACAAAGAACAATAACTAAATTATAGAAAACTGATGAGTTGAAAGGGCGGTGAGAAGAAGAAAGTATTAGTCGTACCTTATACTCCTTGTAATCATACGATCGAGTTACACAAAGCATTGTGTTACTCGTGTTTATATACCAAATCAACACATGAAACATCATTTGTAACATATGTTGAGATTAAGTTCATCGATCAAACATATAAAAATACTAGAGTCTTGAATTTAACTAAACTAAGCATCATAACTTGTCCAACTCAAAACAACTTCAACTCGACTAGTATCCAATAGCAACGTTCTTCATCGTCAATTACTTATTCTTGGACGAGTAAGTTATCTCCGCTAGGTAGGAAAAAAAAATACAAATAAAAATGGATTAAATAACAAAAAAATAAAATTTCAAAAAATAATACATGTACAAAAAGGGCAAGTAATTAAGATGTTGATTTGTTACAAGGTTTCATATAATTCACACATTTTCGCCATGTATAGCTTCAAGAGCTTTAACCGCATCATCCTTGACCTTCAAGCAACCACTAACAGGGTTTTCCTTCCTGCAGTTAATCTCGTAGAGTATACTACGCTTGTAAGGTTCCACTTCATGCCCAGACAGTTTCTGGAGCTCATCCCTTACCTGGTCTATGTTATTATATTTTCGAGTATCCTGATACTCTGAAGCAGTAAAATGTGCGCGCGCAAATGGACAATCGGGATAGCATTGGGTTGCATTACTCACACAATCCGGACAACGGGTAGACATGTCTACAAGGGGAAGAGAATGTGATGTGTCATGTGTAAACCAAGTTTGTAGCATTAAAGAGTAAACATGTACGTACGTATTAGTATTATAATTATATATTAATACATAATAAACATGCATGCTTTAATTTGCAATATGTATTATATGAGAGAGTCTAAAGAATATACGTACGTATAAGATCAAACAGAAGACGATTTGATTAAGTAAATACTTGCCTCAAGTTGGTCAGAATTCAATGATTGTGGATGATTGAACACAGCAGGCGGATATTATAATGATTTTGGTGGTATATGTTTTGCAGATTGAGAACTGATAGGGTTTGGTGAGATTTGAATGAGGAAAACATGGATTAACACCCGATTTCTTTGATAGTTTGTTGCGTACAAACGGATAATATATGGAACGAGGTTTTATTAGACCATATGTTATGGTTTTACATATGTTCACTTCTTATTTTAACATTTATATTATGGCTCAAACTCTTTTTCACCACCCACTTTCTATTAACATAACATAAAAAAAAGGCTACGGGTGTCATACAAAACAAGTGACACAAGTTCTTTTTTTTTTTTCATTTCTTTATCGTTGGTCCAACTAATTCATACCTACATTTTGGGTATGTATATTAGGGTGGACAGGGGGTCCGTGATGGGGCTGGTCATGATGGCCCGACCATCACGAACACGCCCTACCAATTGTATCACGCCCACGACAGCATCACACTATGACAACCATCACAGAGAAAAAGTAGTTGGCTGTCCCATCTCTCTCTCTCTATAAGGGTGGATGGAGTGGCACAACATTATTGGGTGCGATGAAATGTGAACACTATATGGGGTTTTAGTGATGAATGTCCTGGATTGTGATGAAAATGAGGTGACACATTTTTGTTAACGACACACCCAAAGGAATCTGTCGAGCTTAGTGTGTGCCATCAGCGGAGTTTCTGATTAATTCCTAAAGTCATTAGTATTTAAGCATACCAGCCTCAGTTGAGAAAGCATATGGATACATGGACACATCCAGTGCAACAGCCTATAACATTCGACTTAAAAGATACACACATTGCCATTAATCAAACAACAATACTTATATATTCTGAACATGCCAAAACCTGATTGTATGATAGGAGTCAAAGAGTACATCGATTTTATGTACTCCCAACAAGAAAATACTTCTACAAACACACACGAATATCTATCTAGTCAAACGAGATCGCAGAAATTGATGGAAGTTTGTTTTCCAGTGAAGTGAAGGGAAGCTTGTTTTCCAGCGAAGTCAATGGTAGCTTGTTCTCCATTGACTTCAATTGTAGCTTGTTTTCCATTGACTTCAATTGTAGCTTGTTTTCCAGTGAAGTAAACGGTAGCTTGTTTTCCACTGTTGTTTGATCCTGCAATCGATACATATAGTAACACGTCAATGATGTCAAAAATAAAAATAGAAATAGTAAATTCGGATGATGATTGATAAACATACCCTCACTTCCAGCACATCATTACTATTTCTCAGAGGGCTGCAGTTTTCCTTTGAATCACACACAACATGGTTTAGCATCATCTTCTGCTTTCTTTCCAGTGGACTGTCCGAACTCTTGTTGGTGGTGGGAAACGGAGTCTGTTGTTGAGAAAGCTCCCTGTAGTTTCCACAAAGAGTAAATATATTTTGGATACGCAACTGCCTTGATGAGGCGGTATCCTGGTCAATGCACTCAGACTCGGATCCTGCAGCTGTTGATAATGAATCGATATTGATATTGGAAGCAGAGACGGTGGAGGATTTATCATCTTCTCCTCAATAACATCTTTCTGCACTTCTTCTACTTCTTCTTCATCCTCCTCAAAGACAGTGCTCAAAAGCGATTTACTTATTGACGTGGGGATATAAACATCATCGTCATTCTCCATAAAGGGATACCCCAGAATGCTATTATCAGTAGCTTTTTGGTACTCTCTTTTACTACCCGTTTCCATATCGAGTGACATGTCCAGATCCATGGACTTCTCCATCCCCGACTCCTCATTAGCATACATGTCAATAAGTTTTTTAGCAAAACTGTTCCCTTCAATCGAAAAAGACGATGAAAGATTTGTGTTTTCATTTTGTTTTCCCTCTCTTGAACGAGTCAGTTCAGATTCAATCTCCTCCAAGCGTCGCCTGAGCATTTCAAGTTCTTCCTGTTGTTGACAGATCTTCTGTTCCATCTTCTTCCTCTCCATCTCAACAACTCGGTCGGCCATTTTCTGACACTCTTCTATCTTCTTCTCCAATTCCTTCCTCAACATGTCGTTCACCTTGATGTTAATCTCCTCCTCACTCTTCTTCTCTTCTCTGCCTCTGCAAGTTTAGCCCTCAGACTCGCTATTTCTTCTTCCTTTTTCTGTAGCTGTTTATGAGCTTCATTCTTCTCCTTCTCTCGTATCTTATTCTCCATTTGCAGCTTGCTAATGAACTGATCATAGCTGCAATCCTTGAACCCAACATCACATCTGATGAAGACGAATCCTCTCCTTTGATGGGCGTATGAGGCCCCCGCACAATGCACTTGGCTTTTGCACCGTATTCCAATGTTGATATCGTCTTATGCATTTCCTTGGCATCGGGCTTGCACATAATATCATGAGAATCTTTGACTTGTCATCTTCGAACGAATCCTGTTGATGCACATAATATAACATTTAGCCACACCATATAGCATGATTCATACCCATGTATAGAGAGAGGGATGGAGGATATACTGCAAAAGCATGGTTAACTTGCTATCTCTGAACGGCACATGAGAATCACCATTGGCAATGGACTCCACAACTCTCTTCAACGCTGTATTACCCTGATTGATCTTTGCTGTCTGCAAGTTTAACATTATTATTATTACAACACGCGTCTATATTTTCATGTCATGTAAAGAAGATAAAAAGTGGTAATTAGTTACCTGCATTTTGGCTTCAAATCCAGTTTGACCAGCTTGCTCAATATTTTCAGAGCCACCATATCAACAAGCATAAGTCGTCCTCCCCAGTTGGGACATCAAGAATTATCTGCATACACAAGTTTAGTTTAATTCAAGCCATGAAAACATGATAAGCAAGAGATTTAAACAAACAAACCATGCAGTGACTCCTGGAGCTTCTTTCATTGCAAGAAGTGCTCTTAATAATCCTACGCTTCTCGACCTTTTGAATCTCTTTTGATATCTTCCCTGCCTCAGTCCCAGAGATGAAAGTGGCATTCTTAGCCTTCTTCCCATAACTTCCAATTTTAACCTACAGAATCAACCATATGGTAAATGTATAAATGATAAGAGTAATTAGGAGAAGTGTATTCTCTGCAAAATAAAAAAGTAAGTGTAATTAAGAAGCTCAGCTAATAAAAGGTAACACGATGTCTTGGGTCCTTTTGGAAACAACAGGCTGAGTATAATGAAAATGAAAAACACTAAAAATAATATCAGGCAAAACGGACGGGTTGGGTCGGTAGGGTCACGGGTCAGAGGGGTCCGGATCAGAATGGGTCACTTTAGAAAAGGGTCATATTGTCCGGGGTAAGGATGGATTCGGGTCCGAAATGGGTTGATTTAAAAAAATCAAGATTAAATTAGTGTCTTTCTTCCTCTTCATAGCTTCTTCTGCTCTTCCCCATCTTCTTCTTTTACAACTTGTGTCAATTCTAACTGATTATCCATCATAACTCCTTTCAGTTTTAAATGTTTACCCATCTGACCCGGTTAATTTGTTTTTTTATCTACACTCAGAGTAACGTATTCTCAATTATACCCGAGTACAGAATGACCCGGAGGGTCTTCATAAATGACCCAAAACAACCCAAATCGGGCGTATGGGTCAGTTTTTGCCGGGCGTTACCAGGCCATCCTACATAAACATGCAGTTGATGGGCTCATGAGCCAAAATAGTTCAAAATAAACCACACACAATGATAAACATATATAACCACCAACCCAACAGATATACATGAATTAGTAATTCAATTATTATAAAGAAGGTAAATTTTGTACCTTGGAAGCGTTGGCTTTAGACCAACCAAGTCCGAACCCACCACATTGCTGCTATTTGTCGACACACAGATCATAAATCTCCTCATTATATATTTCAAGAACCGTCACCTGCACGAAACCCGCCTTTTGCCCACCAATCTCCTCCTCTTCATCCTCATCTCCATCTTTCAAAATATCCATCAACGCTTTG
>JAUTDX010000894.1:0-32170 GCA_030844895.1 Ambrosia x helenae
TATTCGTTGACATATAAAGGGCAAATTACATAAAGATGACAGTTAAACATCTATATGATCCCTATTATATAAAGAAACATCTGTTGAATTATCCTGATTTAGATTTAACACGAATATTATATCCTATCTCTATTTTATATTTTTTTAGTTTCAACTTCTTTCATGGCCTAAGAGCATCTAAAGATCATGAGGATCAAATAATTTTCTATTTGAACATTTGACCCAATTTTTAAACATATGCAAATCAAGAATCTATCCTGAATTTTAATATCAAAGCAAATTATAAATCCAGTATCGACCATGAACTTCTAAAACGGTAGTAAAAATCGAAGCAAAGATGAACAATCAGAAACATAATATCAAAGTAGAGATAGCTAGAAGATTTTACAAACACAACATTAATTCGAAACTCACGTTAATTAGTTACATGGGGGCATATTAGCAATACAATTATACATATATTTGGAGTTTGATTTATCTTTAGAATTTATAATATATTATAGAGCTTATCAATATTAGAGTTTATCACACAGATCTTATCTTTGACTTGTTTACATGAACACTTAGCATTTATCTTCTTGATACATCTTGAAGTGTAATGATCACAAAGGCATTCAACACCAGTAATGTATTATATATTTTATTTTATTTTATTTTTCCAGTTTCTTCCATGGTCAAAGAGCATCTAATGATTCTAAGGACCAAGTAATTTTTTGTTTAGAACATTTAACTATGAAGTTTTAGACAAACTCAAATCAAGCATCTATCATGAACTTAAAAAAGTAGTACAAATTTGAAGCAAAGATGAAGAATTGGAAACACAAGATCAAAGATACATGAATCTAGGAGCTTTTTTAGCATTTATTTTCTTGTATTACTCTCTCACATATATAGATACTTGCTGAATTAAAATGGACAAAAAACATTTTAGGCAAGTATTGTATTTTATTTCTTTATGTATTTAGTTTCAGTCAACAAGGTCTGGTGGTGCTTGGTAACATAAAAAAAGGGAGGACAAACCTGAACCGGTGATGCAGCGGTTAGAGGCCCGGCCACGTTTCCACCTAATACACGACCATTTGGCCCGGAAAGTGCCACACTTAATCCACATATTCTACTATGTTGATTGTCGCTTTCAGGCACTATAAATGAACCAGAAAGAGAGAGGATCTCAAACAGTCCCTATAAATGTAAAGTACAAGTAATAAGTAATGGTGACCAAAATAGATACGTAACGATAATTTAACATAACATATCACGTAACACATGTAATTAATCTTTGATATCACCATAGAGGTATACCAAACATGTAAAAATGGCTACTTTCATGGTTTAACGTCACGTAACATATGCAATTAATCTTGATATGGCCATATATAGAGCCATAGAAGTATACCAAACATGTAAAAATGGGTACTTTCATGGTTTGTCGTCACGTAACATATGTAATTAATCTTTGATATGGCTATAGAGCCATAGAGGTATACCAGACATGTAAAAATGGCTACTCTCATGATGGTCTTATAAAACTAATGCATTTAAATGAGTAAAATTAATAGATTTTATTAAAGAAATTAAATGGCAATACATACCTCATAGGTGGCAGTTCCAGTAGAAGTTGCTGCTAGTTCAAGTGTCACATTTGATATCACACCACTGGCTGAAAGTATGCACAAAGCTCTTGTGCTATTCTGGGAGAGCCATATAAGTTTTGCCAATACATCCTGTACACAAAAAGCTAGCTAGGAGTGTTAAGAATATATTTATGAAATAGAATTAAGTAGATCAAAAATCACACAAACAAAAACAAAATCATGAAATTAGCCGTTTTTCTAGTGTGTGATACCACTATGGTCATATTCAAACAATTTTCCATGTAAAACCATAAGATACATGAATCTTTGGTCGCGTATATACTTTACTCGCATACTCCTATATATTTCCTTTTGTACATGATTACTAAAGCATACATGAATCTATACACAAATGATTAAAATATTCACAAAAAAAAAAAAAATACATATGCGAGCAGTATACAATATGATGACATGTATCACATTAGTTTAAGTCATTGTTAATAACATAATAAAGTCCTTATACATTATTACATGACTAAATAGTGATTTGTTTTGTGACACAGCTTTATTTGCATAGTGTAACACATAAAAAGATGATTTCTTGATTTTCTTCTAAAAGATATAACCACCTCTATTGCTATATAAACCTTCATATACCTTAACCGCCTACCCCTGCATTTTGTACTCGTCTAATAAAGCATAGGTGAATCTAAATGTAAACGATAAAAATATTCACAAATAAAATACACATGTGAGTCTTGCGATCATATCACATTAGTTTAAGTCATTATTAATAACATACGTTATATGCATTACTAAATGAGTGATTTGTTGGTGATATAACGTAGTGTAACGCATAAAAAAATATGATTAACAGTTTTATTTTCTTCTAAAAGATAAAATAGGATAAAGTCTTCTACCGCTGTATCCACTTGAATATACCATACCCCCTAAGCCCAAATATTTTAATTTTGTACACGAGCAATAAAGCATAGATGAATCTATATGCAAATAACAAAAAAAATACATATGCGAGTCTATACATGATATAGTGTCATGTATCACATCAGTTTAAGTCATTATAAATAACGATTAAAAGTCCTCTATGTTAATAATATACATTATTAAATATTAACAGGAGTGATTTGTTTGTGACATAACTATATGGTATAACACATCTATCCCTCTTGAGCCGGGGGGGGGGGGTGGTGTTTCGACATGGGTGAGTGACATCCTTGGACGCGACGGGTACGGAGGAGGAATGTAAGAGGGGGAAAGAGAGGAAGCATGTCGACCATGGTATATCTTTTAGGCAAGCTGAGGTGGAGGGATAAGACTAGTCTAAAGAAACATGAAAAAACATTAATACAATATGAACCAAGATTAATATATACATCAAACAAAACTTGATCATTAACCAAAAAGACTCCAAACAAAAATCAAACACAAATGTTATCCAAAAAATGTACCTCTCCAGACTTAACATCAACAACATGTGGCATGAACCCTCCTCCTGGCGAACCTGAAGCAACAGGCTGCAGTTTTCTTCGTCGAACCAGGCGGTCTACCCCTCGATTTCTTCCCTAAATTCGGCTCGCCAGATTGAGCTGCTGTTGCCACCATCGCCAGCGGCCCATCACATCCATCAATCGGGGTTTTCCTTGGCCTTCCTCTCTTCCTCTTCACCACATCGCCACCACTAACGTCGATCCCTGCAGCAGTCAAAGCATAATCACTCTCTCCATCTCCTAAACTAACGCCGTCACCGTTAGGGTTGTTGTTGTTGTTGTAAGGAGATGATGTAGGTGGCAGCATTGGTGTATATGCTGGCGTTTCATCGGTGGTGTATGTTTGTTGCATGTTGTTGATTGTCGAAGGTTCGTATGCCATGATTGGTTCTGGTTCTGTGTCTGCAACAACCTCGAAATAATAAACCCTATGATTTCACAGCAAACCCTATATTTTTACTGCTGCAAAGTGCATATCTAAGTTGCTACACTCACTTTAGTGTTTTATTCCATTATCGAAAATTTTAATTTTATAAGTGAATAATAATTAATTAATTATTATGGGTAAAGATAAATAGGAGAGGGTTATCTTGAGAACGCTAAATATTGTGAGAACCGTGATAACAAGTAAAAAAATCAATCAAAATCAAATTTTTTTAATACAAACCTCATTATAATCAAAATACAACATTAATAAATGAATGTTCTTTTCAAATAATTCATATTTTCTTGCAAAAACACTTTCAAATTAACTTTTTACACATGTGTAAATGAAACAGTTTACACATGTATAAACAGTAAATTTACACATGTGTAAAAACAATTTTTTTTCGTATACGTTTGAATTTTACGCGTAAATTGTGTTTTTGGGATTGTATTTTAGTAATAAAGATAAATGTAAAAAGAAATTTTGAATTTGAATGGTTTTAGATGCCGTTCTCACGGTTCGCACGAAATATAGGTGTTCTCAAATTAACTTTCCCCAAGATACATAAATGTTATTTATTTATTATTTTTCTAATATGGTAATTATATAATTATAATTAATGCAATATATATATGCTTTTTTAAAACATCCAATATACAGATATATTTTTAAGGGAAAATCACGATTTTGGCCCGTTGACTGACCCAAGAGACGATACACGGATCCCAGACGTCTAAAACGTCACCCGAGAGCCTTTGGTTTCCATCCAATAAAAGACCACCACGTGTTGTTGTTGATCCCGAAGAGTGTCAAACGTCTCCGGAGACGTGTAAGTGCCGCCACCACGTGTTGTTGTTTATCGTTCCTCTTTTATTTCCTCTAATCAAATATATCAAATGTTTTACCAAAACAAACCATACCTTCTCAAATATTCAACACGGTTGAAAACATATACTTTTAGTTTATTCGACATTTTCTTGAGCTTCAGAAAACTGAAGTATTTTTTCGGTTACATCATGCCGCTTTTTAATCCCAAACCTTTGGGATTAAAGTTATCCCCTTCAAGTCCCCATCCTTTTACTCTCACATTTTCTGTTTCCTTCCCTCAGCTATCACCTCCACCGTTCCAATTTCACTGAAAGATCCTCTCCTCCCTCGCCATTACTAATCCTTCTTGTCACCTTCCAATTTTTTTTTGGAGCTGCATGTTTAAAGTGGAGAAAATTGAACGATATTTTTAGAACTGAATGTTTAAAGATGTTGGTTTATATTTTTAATTTTTTATGAATTATCTTCTAATGTTTGTGTGTATCTTATTTTTGTTGGAAGTTTTAATATTATCAAGAATGTTAAGTTTTTTAAAGTTTGTGTGTATCTTGTTTTGTTGTAAGTTTAAATCTATATATATAATAAAAGAAAGCCATTTTGATGACATGGCACTCAAGGAGGCATTCTCCCCCTTAAGTGTGCCATGTGTCATCCTATGTGTCATTTGGTATATAAGTTAAAAAAAATATATATCACAAGAAATCATCACACAAACGACTCTCTCATTCTCTAAATCTCATTCTCTCAATGTTAACTCTGTTTCAAAACCCTAGACTATGAACTAAAGGCCTTTTGAATTCGACCCATAACATGAGCAATAGAGGCAATAACAGTGGAAGCAGTAGCAACATCAACAATAATCCCCCCAATCGTCCTGAATGGTTGGAGCGGTACGACCTAATCGTAAAATCGGTGAAGGAAAAGTTCACGCCGACCACAAACACTTAAACCGACTTCAATCATCATCATCATGATCCCTGTTGTATTTGATAAATAAATGCAGGAGCAAGAGAGGTGTTGCTTAAGAGGTAGAAAACGATGACACACGACCGGAGCAAGAGAGGTGCTGCTTAAGAGGTAGCGAACGGAGCCGATAAGGTAGTCTCTGATCTAACCGGAGGCGTAGATATTGACTTGAACAGCAGAGGTGTCGGTGTAGATGAAGGAAGGAGGGACACGGAAGAGGAATTTTTGTTCTAGGTAGGGTTTTCGCCGCCGATGAGGTTGAGATGGTAAGGAGTTTGGAGGTCGAGTTAACCCAGGTGACGGCATAGGTATGCATACGGTGGGTTTGGGTTGAAGGTGGGATCTTGAGGGATTGGGCTGAGATCAAGTTAATCTCTAGGATTCGTGTGTCTGTCATTGTTGTTGAAGGTTATAATCAGTGGTTTGTGATTGGGATAACTAATAGTGAATTTTGTCCTTGCAACCACCTTTTGTCCAATTTCAAGTCTGCTAAGCAAATTAGTATGCATTATTATGTGTCTTTTATAACCTAATATATTTATGTATGTTCAATTTCAATCTGTTTGAGCTTATTAGCTTATTGACTCTTATGAGATTGAGCAAGGGTTCAAAGGCTACAAGTATCGCATGTTAACAACCTTCAAATATATTTGCTTTATTATAATTATTAATGTTATTTCTTTTTTGCTTATGACTGATGGGTAAAATTAGTGCAGGTATGGTCTGCTCCAATTATCAACTCTACCACAACATTCTCTGTGCATGTTAACTTCAATTTAACAACACCATTCTATTAAAAACCGATTATCAAAGGGTAAAAATAAAATTACTAATCAAAACAATTGGGTAAAGGTGTGGAATAAAGTTAACACCTAAATTGTGAAAAAAACTGTGTTTATTATTTTAAGTTAACTTTTAGAATTGTTTGAGACGTTTTAGCAATTTATTTTGCATAAAGTATGCTAATTAGTTATTTACTTTTTAGTTCGGGTATAAAGTTGTGATCTTTTGTTAGTTCTTAAACTTTGCTTTTTTTTTTGACAGATGCACCCGGCGTTGGTTTTGCGCCTCATGTAATCACAATTAAAATAGGAGAGGTATTTCTCTTAACTTTCACATATAATCTAGAACACTGATAAAGTATTTTGTATAGTTTTTGATAGTTCCACATTCATATATTGCTCCTCCTCCTTGTGTTGCTATAGAATGTTGTTGTGTGGATTTAGTAAAACAGATGATGAAGTATCATGACTTATGAGGTTGCTAGTATCAAGGCTAAGAAGGTTTGATGTGTTCCATATCGATGATCTGCGATTTTTATTTAGGAAATTTGTTGTCATGGAGCTCTCCTGCGATTTATGTGAAATTGAATGCAAAGAGTGATGTTGCTGATAATACCTTACCACAAAATAGGTCAAATTGCAAATAGAAACTAAGTTTACACCATTTGATTTTTACTTTAGCAAGCAGATGATAGCGTGAAGGTGTTCCAAGGTCAAGTTTCGAAGAATATGACGGAGGAACAACTTGGAGCAATGTTCAAAGAATTTGCTAAGCTATTGATTTCTATTTTGGGTTCATCTAAATTTATTTATCTAGGCCATATGTTTTTCATCATTTGCTCTTCTGAGGGTTACTTCTATGTCTTATGAACATTTTCTTATTGATTTGCTATACTTTTTGAAATAAATGGTGCAGATCCATATGTGGCACGATTAAGGTAACGATTTTTTCCCCTCTTTGTTGGTATGCCTACATAGTTATTTCACTAATTGGTATGTTTAAGTTATTTACTATTTTCGTTTGTTTTTATTAATATTAGATTTTTCAACCCCGGGACGCTCCCGGGGTATAATCTAGTATTTTTATAAATATAATTTTTATAGTTTGTTCATTTAAGTTGTTAATAATTTAAATAATAATGTACCTTGAGCATCACCACTTGCCTATAAATACCATAACCTTCAATACCAACTTTGAAAAAAAGTGTAAAATACATTAGGAGTAAAAAATGAATACTAGTTATAATCAGAGTGAGGCATCCCAACCTCCGATCACAGCAATATTCTTGTCGACGTTCAACACATGCTCCATCCATCCCCGCACCAGAACCCATATACTGTGGACCAGCTCCCACTGAAACGACACCGGGTCAATCCTGTCGAGGTCCTGGTCAAGCCGTGTACACTGAAACGGCTCCATGGTTTGAACAACCTACCGACGAGGAACTAAACTTGCTTTATGACCAAACGTTTGGTCAAATACAAGGTCATGAGCCACCAATTCCGGAGACGGATACAAAGTCTCCAACAAACCCTCCTTTGAGTAGTGTTCGTCCAACTCAAGAAATACTGAGTTGGGCGGAAGGGTACGAAACGACCCGGGTGAGGAGTACGTTGAAGAATTTTACCACGAAACCAATTTTCCATCTCCAGACTTTGGACATCACAATCAGGACTATAGATCGGACGGTTGTGACAGTGACCATGATGTGTCATCTTCTGAGTCTTTCCTTAGTGAATGGGTGTTTAATGTTTTTTTTGTATGTTTTAATAAATTTAATTTAAATGTGTGTGTAGTTTAATTAATATGTTGGTTACTAGATTATACCTCAGGAGCGTTCCGAGGTTGAGAAATCTAATTTTACATATCAAAATAGACTGATGTATAACTCTAATATTAATATCTTACCTAAAACAATGTACAACTCCAATGCTAACACCTAACCTAAAACAATGTAGAACTCCATTGTAACTCTAATATTAACACCTATCCTAAAGACTAAACAAATGTACAACTCTAACATACTAATACAGGGCCGGCTCAACCATTTTGGTGGCCTAAAGCGAAGTAAAAATTCGGGGCCTTAAAAAAAGCCATTTGCAAAGTTGCAGTCCCATAAGTAAGATAAGTCCAATGAAAAACCTATTCAAAACTCAAAATTTATGTTTCCATCCAGCTCTCTCATCTTGTCTGCTGCTTTTTTTTATATTACTCTTTATTCTTTCTCGATGCAGCAGGCAAATAAATGGTCAATATAGTTGTAAAACCTAGAATGAAAACAAGCACCTTTATTATCTGTTGGTATTTCATGAGGATAATTAATTGATTAGGAGACCTGCTCGTATATCAGACCATCATTTAGGCCCAAATGAAGCCCATTTTCATATACAAACTAAAAAAATAAAAATAAAAATTGAGGGCCTTATAGAATTGGGGGTCCAAATGTCACAACCCGGCCACAGGGGGCCTGGACGAAATAACAGTTTGGTACAACATTCACGCAAATGGAAGCAACAGCAGAAGCGGTACAATAATAATTAACTTTATTAACATAATTTAGTTACATAATACAATTTCATTAACTAAAACTAGTCCCTAATCGTACTTGCGCGGTAATATCTATGGTTACTTGATCGTCTTCTGGTTCGTCCATTGGTTGTGACTCCGAGTTGCAATCGTACATTCTTCGTATCTCCAATGCCGGTACCTAAACACATGCTTAAAATGGTTTTGGGTCAACAATAATGTTGGTGAGTTCGTGTGTTTATTTACATAGACGCCCAAAATTAGTTTATCAAAACAGTTTCATTTATCAAACAAGTTTATCAGTTTTCAACACACTTATCTGGTTATGGTGTTACAGTCCTACAAGCTGGCCATTCAAGCCTTGGCACCTAGCCCATGCCTAACCATGTCTAGATGTATCAACATAAACTATACCCATTATTGTCATAGTTCTCAACCTATGTCCTGCCTCATAGGTTCCCCAATGGCAAAATATATGCCGCAACGACCCGTAGGTCTCAGTGGGGGTTTTCGGGTCTAGGCCGGACCACTGTGCGTGGGGGTTTCCCAAGTAGTACTACCCATATATTAAGTCGGCTCTATCCTAGAGTTAATGAGTGCCTGGTTCAGTATGCATAACAAGCAAGCAGGTAATCACGCTCTGTAAAACTAACACCCATAACAATGTACAAAACAGTTTAGAAGCATGCGTCACCCCAAAACATTTGTAAAAGTAAAAAGAGGGGAGTTGACGAAACTCACCTGTTTGCAAAGCTTATTTATAAAAACCGGGTGCTCAGTATCGCATAATAACATCCTCCTGATTGGCCCTATGTCGACACACATTATTATTAGTATTTGGTTTTATTCGTCAAGGTTGCGCGTGGGGACGAGCTCGAGCGTGTGGTTTCTATTATACCATTTGGTTCTAGTCGTCCAAGGTTTAATATACATTCACTCGTGTCAATGGTTCTATGTTTCCATTATGATATCGTCTAGTATCTATGTCCGACCTTGGTCGTCAAGTATATTATCTAAATGTTATATATATTCGAATCTATGTTGTCGGATCATAATCTAGTGTCACTTGTCTAATAGTTATCGACTAGTATCCGTTCTATGTTATGAGTTATAATTAATATAGCTTAGTAATGGTTTTATATATTTATGCGACACATATTAGTTTCGTCTAGGTCGCGTCTTAAGTCTTAATTTCCAATTCCAAGTTATTAGTAACACTTTTGATGTCCTAAGTGTTCTTTGCATCAAGGGTCATAAGGTTCCAATGCTCCATACTAGCTAAGGTTTATGAGACTAGTCCAATTATCCGAGTTTGCATTATACCATCCTATTGTTGTCAAGTCCGTTGTCCGAATATCAAGTTCATGTGTCGCTCCTTCTAACTTATTGTTAAGGTATTATAAACTAATGTCTGAAGCAATAGTCCAAGGTCCAAGCTATAGTTGTTGAGTTCGTATTCTAAGCGTTTATTTGTCCATGTTCTTGCATCAAGTTTCTAGTGTCCAAATCATCCAAGGCGTCGAGATGAGATGTATTCTTAAGTGCTAATGTAGTCGTCAACTATATAGTTTATAATTATTATCCTAATTTGTGTATTCAATATTTAAGGCCTTGAGTTATCTAAGGTTCGTACCACTAGTCCGTAAGTTCATCTAATAACCATATAACTAGTCCGATGATCCAAGTATCCAATCCAACATATATTTTATATTAGTATACTCCTCCTATGTATAGTCCGTTTATCAACTCGTCAAGTCCCACACGCGATTCAAACATAATATAAGTGTTGATAATTATCTAAACTTGTCGAGTCTCATAAGTCGGTTATACCTTCAGTTCGTGTTGAGCAGTTGACTGACTAGTTGACCTGGTTAACCTCTGTTGACCAACGTTTTGACCCATCTTCAAATCTCGCTTCTGGACCTGACCCGACACTCATCAACCCTTAATCACTATCACCCCAACACCACCAACCTTTGGACCATCACCCTGACCATCACCGCCGCACCACCTCTGACCAACCACCACCGAAGCTCTATCACAGAAACCATCATCACCGCCGCTACCTGTGACCATCCATGACCTCCTCAGCCCATCATCAACAATTACCCCTAAAACCCTGTCTAATCGACACCCAAGTCTCCTTAATAATCGGTCACCACCACTCGGTAACCACCACCTGTTCTGACCACCGTAAACCACCACCTAAACCCCTGCCACCATCATCATCAAGACTCAATACCCAAATCTTTACCACCTCGCCACCACCTGTGACCACCCTGTATAACCACTACCACCGCCGGCTCCCAACATCTACAACCACCAACAACCGCAAACCACAACTTATCCAGTAACAACCATCGGAGAACAATAAAATGAGGGAAAGAGGGGAAACTCGTTGGGTTACCTCGTGACCCTCCTTCGAGATCAGATCTGGTTCTGATTAGAATCCCCGACACCTTCATGGTCACCGTAATGTTCTTCCTTCTTGGCTCCGAGTCCTCTCCCTCCTTTCTCTTCAGCTTCTCTCTTTCTTTAACAATAATGGCTAGTGGTAGCGGTGAGGGTGTGGGTGGGGGTTAAAGGAGACCCGACGGCCGGAGCTCCGTCGCTGGCGGTGGCCGGAGGTCCTTCACCTTCCTGCTTTCTCTCTCTCACTAATACTCTCTTTCTCTCTCTAAATTTGGGGGTGTTATGAAGATAAAAATGGATGACCAGAGATGTATGAGTGTTTTATAATAACAAGAAAGGTGGGTGTCATCAAGAGGGGATGACAAGTGTCCTCTCCCTTAGTGACTCACCCGATCCGCTTGGGTGCGGGTTTAGGTTCGTTATCGCGTATTAACTCGGTCTCGAACATGTATTATAATAATATCATATATATTATTTGGTTCGGTTTTTAGTTCTTTACATTATCGACTCAATAAATATTTATTTTAGCTAACTTTTTATTATAACACGGTACTAGAATGCGAAAAATTTTTAGGGGTCTGTGCCGGGTTGTTACACCAAAGCCCTAGCCTCAAAATAATTGTGCTAGAGCCGGCCCTGTACTAATATAGATACCAAACCTAAAATAATGTATAACTCTATTAACCTATTCGGCTCTGGTTGAAAATAGAATTAATATTTACTGGTTTGAACATAATTAGTGACTTGTCTATACATGATTAATGAATTAACCGAACATATGTTTTTTTGCTGTATGAACAATACCCCACAAAAAATAGTTATTTTTTTCTCCGTTTTTTATATACCACTTTGGTACTCGCTGGAAAGATAATAAAACGCTCGTTAATTTGGTATAATTTTTTTTCTTTAAAAAATCCCATAGATAAAAGATATTAACGTTTAAAAATTATAGGAGGAAACATGAGACAAAAAAAATCAAATTTTATTTTTCCGTTTGTGTTTAATTGGAAAAAACCACGGGCCGCTAGGGCTGTTCAAATCGCTCGCCGCTCGTGGATCGCTCGTCGCTCGTTCGGAAAATGCTCGAAAAATGCTCGCTCGATCTTCCGCTCGGTTGTATATGAGCCGATCGGCTCGGTTCGGTTTGTAAATGAGCCAAGCACGAGCAATGGTACGCTCGGCTCGGTTCGGCTCGAATAAAATTTTATTTATTAATAATCAATATACACACAATTTACAGATAAATTTATGGCTTTATATATAAGATTCTATTGGATTTGACTCAGTATATGCAAACAAAATATAAACAACCCACTTAACTCAATAAAAAAAATTAACACTAGATTTGATAGTAAAACAATGAGTTATGAGGTGACAGTCTTGGATTTGACTCAGTATAAATTTATTAGTCGTCCATCGCTAATTGTCGCTTGATATCACACCTACGTCACAATGCAACAACTGTTCTCTGACGTATGCTCATCACCTCACCAGCCTCAATCTAAGTCTTATCCTTGGACACTTAGATCTCAATATTAGTGTTATCATCGGACATTTCGACCTTAGTTGTCACCCGACAATGAAAACATCGATGAAACATCCCAATTTTATGATTGTCCATATTACTCTCCGCTCGATTCTCGCTCGGCGCTCGCTTGGAAAATTTTCGCTCGAAGAATGCTCGTTCGGTTTTCGCTCGATTGTAAATGAGCTGCTCCGCCCGGTTCGGTTTGTAAACGAGCCAAGCATGAGCAAAGCTCTGCTCGGATCGGCTCGGCTCGTGAACAGCCCTACGGGCCGCGGAGGCCACAATGTGCTGTGAAGGGATTAAATTATCACATATGCTACATTTCCACGTCCTTGGAGGCCCCCACGGGCCGTGGAAGTACATTTTTCAGTGTGAACTCTTTACTAACGCATTTTAGAGTTTAAATTTTAAAAATTGTTTCCCGCTTGATTCACTATAAAACTTTTTCACCCCTTTAAATTAGGAAAGTTTATTGATAAAAAAATGTTAAATCAATTATTTAAAAAAATATTTGACATGCCAAAAAAAAAATATGAAAATTTGTTGAGAATATCCACAAGGTTTTTTTTCCTTGTGTTGTGTTTATGATAAAAAAACTGTTTAATAACAATTATCATAGTATTGTTAATAACTAAACACTCATAATTATGATAATAAAAACAATTGTATAACATTAAATTAGCTTATAAACTTCTAATCTATATGAACTTATCGATGCATGATTTATTTTTACGATTAAAAAATGAGTTGTCAGTAATAATTATCATAATATTGTTAATATTAACACACTAAAAATTATGATAATAAAAAACAATTATATAACATTTAGTTAGCTTCTTAAACATATAATCTATATAAACGAATAAACTACCCGTCATATAGATTGCATTTGGGGAAATAAGTTCAATTAGTGTTTAATATCTGTATGCTAAGGCAATAATCACTTGTACGTAAGACATTTCTTTCGTGTACATTTCAATCCACACATTGATATTGACTAGGACAGACATCAAAACGTCGACAAAAATGAGCAGGACGTCATGGTATTTTTGAATATTTTTAAAATATAATAGTTTTAATGTTATGATAGAATTAAATAAAAGAATTATATTTTTGTAGGCGAGGAGAAAAAAATGTAACTACTAATTAAAATTAGAGAATTAAAGTGTAACTAAGATAGGGTATTAAAGTGTAAATAACGTATGAATGACTATTTTACCCTCATTATAGGGTTATTAAAAAATTAGTTTTTAACTTTTAGGTATCTTAAACTATCTCTCCCTCATGCATTATATTATTACTAGTGGGATGCCCGTACGATGCTGCGGGGAACACAACACTTAAAGGTTGAGTGGATTCGGGGCTCGCTCGAGTGTGACTTGCACTTCATACCGAGTTGGTTTGGGTTGACTCTAATCTAAAATAAAGATGGAATCTTAAACTCGAGCTCGGCTTGATCAAAAATCAAGTTGGTTTGCTTAACTTGATTTGATTAGATTTTACAACTAATTTATCATGAGGGGAAAACATATAAATTATTTTTTATAGCTTTACATATATTTAGTATTGTCGTGTATTTATTACTGTTGTTTTGTTAACCTCTTCACTTCAATATCAGTCTTACTTTTCTTTTGTTCTTTGTACAATGCATGATGAAGACAACGTATAGGGAATTATAGTAAATTTTACTCGTAATAAATGTAACAAATACAAGGAAAGTTAATGTATTTGGTTTTGTAACAATAACACGGAAACCATCCATGTTGGTACGTCCTAATTCGAATGGATGTGAATTAGATTAGAGATTCATATAACAACATCAAACTACCACAAATCGTCCTAAATGCTAGAGTTCCATCATCACCAATATACATGCGAAATCAAACAAACAATGAGCTTAATCATATTACAAAACGAGAGTGTTTTTATTTGTGTTACATCACTGACATGTGTCATTAATAGATAATGTATTTATGTATAATATTGTTTCTATATTATGGTTGTAATCATCCCTGTAATTACGGGATTGTATCTTCTATATAAAGTTAATCCCAATCAAAGGAGAGGATCAAGGATCCTATTGTTTCATGGTATCTATTAGTCATGATGCACGGATTTTCCAACATTGTCCATAATATCCCTCGTAATACATTTCGCTTCACATCTTGCGTGTTTCTCTTTTGAGCTATATCTCAATCAGGAATATGAGTTGTTAAAGTTTATCACAAGATGCTACCACTTCCCGTATTCTCAATAGTTATTCTTAGCAACCACTATATATAACGTATGTAAACATAAGACCAAAGATTATAGAGAGAAAGATAGGATGAAAAATGAGAGAGCTCTTTATCAATGAGTTTTACAAAGTACATTAAGCCTCTAATTTATAGGGACACACCGTTGGAGCATATGGCTAGTCGCTAGACATTTTATAGGCGTATGCAAGTATAAAAACAACAGATATAAGTCACCAAGTAAAAGACATTTGTAAGGATACAAGAGTATTAAAAATATTGATTTTTTCACACCAAGTAAAAGTCATAAAACAAGCAGAAGAAAATTTTGTAATGAACCATACTATCTTTGAGAAAATGAAGCAAACCAAGTGTATAGATCTAAAATAAAAACAACAAATATAAGTCATCCTAACTAATGTCACATTGTATCCTGAGAAAAAAAAAAGAAAAAAAGACAGGCTGACAAAATATGAGTCACATTTCCTAATAAACATGATATGTCTTCAAATCAATCTATCACCAAAGCATATCAACAATGCCTTGTTGATTATTGTTATAGCTCTGGCCAACCGGGCTCCCAAGAACCCCACCTGAAGACTCACTCAGGCTTCCAGACACTGGATTTGCTGAATCGTTCACAACTTCTGCTTCGCTGCCAGCTTTTTCATTCGTTGGTTTACGGCTTTTTGGAACAAAACTACCAATGATCACCTGCTTACACCAAGAAACAACCATTACAGTTATTAGCAATGTATCATACATGGTATATCTGACTTGTTTTATGAACACTAATTTTTTTTTTCTATCATTAATATATTCGTTGACATATAAAGGGCAAATTACATAAAGATGACAGTTAAACATCTATATGATCCCTATTATATAAAGAAACATCTGTTGAATTATCCTGATTTAGATTTAACACGAATATTATATCCTATTCTATTTTTATTTTTTTAGTTTCAACTTCTTTCATGGCCTAAGAGCATCTAAAGATCATGAGGATCAAATAATTTTCTATTTGAACATTTGACCCAGATTTTTAAACATATGCAAATCAAGAATCTATCCTGAATTTTAATATCAAAGCAAATTATAAATCCAGTATCGACCATGAACTTCTAAAACGGTAGTAAAAATCGAAGCAAAGATGAACAATCAGAAACATAATATCAAAGTAGAGATAGCTAGAAGATTTTACAAACACAACATTAATTCGAAACTCACGTTAATTAGTTACATGGGGGCATATTAGCAATACAATTATACATATATTTGGAGTTTGATTTATCTTTAGAATTTATAATATATTATAGAGCTTATCAATATTAGAGTTTATCACACAGATCTTATCTTTGACTTGTTACATGAACACTTAGCATTTATCTTCTTGATACATCTTGAAGTGTAATGATCACAAAGGCATTCAACACCAGTAATGTATTATATATTTTATTTTATTTTATTTTTCCAGTTTCTTCCATGGTCAAAGAGCATCTAATGATTCTAAGGACCAAGTAATTTTTTGTTTAGAACATTTAACTATGAAGTTTTAGACAAACTCAAATCAAGCATCTATCATGAACTTAAAAAAGTAGTACAAATTTGAAGCAAAGATGAAGAATTGGAAACACAAGATCAAAGATACATGAATCTAGGAGCTTTTTTAGCATTTATTTTCTTGTATTACTCTCTCCACATATATAGATACTTGCTGAATTAAAATGGACAAAAAACATTTTAGGCAAGTATTGTATTTTATTTTCTTTATGTATTTAGTTTCAGTCAACAAGGTCTGGTGGTGCTTGGTAACATAAAAAAAGGGAGGACAAACCTGAACCGGTGATGCAGCGGTTAGAGGCCCGGCCACGTTTCCACCTAATACACGACCATTTGGCCCGGAAAGTGCCACACTTAATCCACATATTCTACTATGTTGATTGTCGCTTTCAGGCACTATAAATGAACCAGAAAGAGAGAGGATCTCAAACAGTCCCTATAAATGTAAAGTACAAGTAATAAGTAATGGTGACCAAAATAGATACGTAACGATAATTTAACATAACATATCACGTAACACATGTAATTAATCTTTGATATCACCATAGAGGTATACCAAACATGTAAAAATGGCTACTTTCATGGTTTAACGTCACGTAACATATGCAATTAATCTTTGATATGGCCATATATAGAGCCATAGAAGTATACCAAACATGTAAAAATGGGTACTTTCATGGTTTGTCGTCACGTAACATATGTAATTAATCTTTGATATGGCTATAGAGCCATAGAGGTATACCAGACATGTAAAAATGGCTACTCTCATGATGGTCTTATAAAACTAATGCATTTAAATGAGTAAAATTAATAGATTTTATTAAAGAAATTAAATGGCAATACATACCTCATAGGTGGCAGTTCCAGTAGAAGTTGCTGCTAGTTCAAGTGTCACATTTGATATCACACCACTGGCTGAAAGTATGCACAAAGCTCTTGTGCTATTCTGGGAGAGCCATATAAGTTTTGCCAATACATCCTGTACACAAAAAGCTAGCTAGGAGTGTTAAGAATATATTTATGAAATAGAATTAAGTAGATCAAAAATCACACAAACAAAAACAAAATCATGAAATTAGCCGTTTTCTAGTGTGTGATACCACTATGGTCATATTCAAACAATTTTCCATGTAAAACCATAAGATACATGAATCTTTGGTCGCGTATATACTTTACTCGCATACTCCTATATATTTTCCTTTTGTACATGATTACTAAAGCATACATGAATCTATACACAAATGATTAAAATATTCACAAAAAAAAAAAAAAAATACATATGCGAGCAGTATACAATATGATGACATGTATCACATTAGTTTAAGTCATTGTTAATAACATAATAAAGTCTTATACATTATTACATGACTAAATAGTGATTTGTTTTGTGACACAGCTTTATTTGCATAGTGTAACACATAAAAAGATGATTTCTTGATTTTCTTCTAAAAGATATAACCACCTCTATTGCTATATAAACCTTCATATACCTTAACCGCCTACCCCTGCATTTTGTACTCGTCTAATAAAGCATAGGTGAATCTAAATGTAAACGATAAAAATATTCACAAATAAAATACACATGTGAGTCTTGCGATCATATCACATTAGTTTAAGTCATTATTAATAACATACGTTATATGCATTACTAAATGAGTGATTTGTTGGTGATATAACGTAGTGTAACGCATAAAAAAATATGATTAACAGTTTTATTTTCTTCTAAAAGATAAAATAGGATAAAGTCTTCTACCGCTGTATCCACTTGAATATACCATACCCCCTAAGCCCAAATATTTTAATTTTGTACACGAGCAATAAAGCATAGATGAATCTATATGCAAATAACAAAAAAAATACATATGCGAGTCTATACATGATATAGTGTCATGTATCACATCAGTTTAAGTCATTATAAATAACGATTAAAAGTCCTCTATGTTAATAATATACATTATTAAATATTAACAGGAGTGATTTGTTTGTGACATAACTATATGGTATAACACATCTATCCCTCTTGAGCCGGGGGGGGGGGTGGTGTTTCGACATGGGTGAGTGACATCCTTGGACGCGACGGGTACGGAGGAGGAATGTAAGAGGGGGAAAGAGAGGAAGCATGTCGACCATGGTATATCTTTTAGGCAAGCTGAGGTGGAGGGATAAGACTAGTCTAAAGAAACATGAAAAAACATTAATACAATATGAACCAAGATTAATATATACATCAAACAAAACTTGATCATTAACCAAAAAGACTCCAAACAAAAATCAAACACAAATGTTATCCAAAAAATGTACCTCTCCAGACTTAACATCAACAACATGTGGCATGAACCCTCCTCCTGGCGAACCTGAAGCAACAGGCTGCAGTTTCTTCGTCGAACCAGGCGGTCTACCCCTCGATTTCTTCCCTAAATTCGGCTCGCCAGATTGAGCTGCTGTTGCCACCATCGCCAGCGGCCCATCACATCCATCAATCGGGGTTTTCCTTGGCCTTCCTCTCTTCCTCTTCACCACATCGCCACCACTAACGTCGATCCCTGCAGCAGTCAAAGCATAATCACTCTCTCCATCTCCTAAACTAACGCCGTCACCGTTAGGGTTGTTGTTGTTGTTGTAAGGAGATGATGTAGGTGGCAGCATTGGTGTATATGCTGGCGTTTCATCGGTGGTGTATGTTTGTTGCATGTTGTTGATTGTCGAAGGTTCGTATGCCATGATTGGTTCTGGTTCTGTGTCTGCAACAACCTCGAAATAATAAACCCTATGATTTCACAGCAAACCCTATATTTTTACTGCTGCAAAGTGCATATCTAAGTTGCTACACTCACTTTAGTGTTTTATTCCATTATCGAAAATTTTAATTTTATAAGTGAATAATAATTAATTAATTATTATGGGTAAAGATAAATAGGGGAGGGTTATCTTGAGAACGCTAAATATTGTGAGAACCGTGATAACAAGTAAAAAAATCAATCAAAATCAAATTTTTTAATACAAACCTCATTATAATCAAAATACAACATTAATAAATGAATGTTTTTTTCAAATAATTCATATTTTCTTGCAAAAACACTTTCAAATTAACTTTTTACACATGTGTAAATGAAACAGTTTACACATGTATAAACAGTAAATTTACACATGTGTAAAAAACAATTTTTTTTCGTATACGTTTGAATTTTTACGCGTAAATTGTGTTTTTGGGATTGTATTTTAGTAATAAAGATAAATGTAAAAAGAAATTTTGAATTTGAATGGTTTTAGATGCCGTTCTCACGGTTCGCACGAAATATAGGTGTTCTCAAATTAACTTTCCCCAAGATACATAAATGTTATTTATTTATTATTTTTCTAATATGGTAATTATATAATTATAATTAATGCAATATATATATGCTTTTTTTAAAACATCCAATATACAGATATATTTTTAAGGGAAAATCACGATTTTGGCCCGTTGACTGACCCAAGAGACGATACACGGATCCCAAGACGTCTAAAACGTCACCCGAGAGCCTTTGGTTTCCATCCAATAAAAGACCACCACGTGTTGTTGTTGATCCCGAAGAGTGTCAAACGTCTCCGGAGACGTGTAAGTGCCGCCACCACGTGTTGTTGTTTATCGTTCCTCTTTTATTTCCTCTAATCAAATATATCAAATGTTTTACCAAAACAAACCATACCTTCTCAAATATTCAACACGGTTGAAAACATATACTTTTAGTTTATTCGACATTTTCTTGAGCTTCAGAAAACTGAAGTATTTTTTCGGTTACATCATGCCGCTTTTTAATCCCAAACCTTTGGGATTAAAGTTATCCCCTTCAAGTCCCCATCCTTTTACTCTCACATTTTCTGTTTCCTTCCCTCAGCTATCACCTCCACCGTTCCAATTTCACTGAAAGATCCTCTCCTCCCTCGCCATTACTAATCCTTCTTGTCACCTTCCAATTTTTTTTTGGAGCTGCATGTTTAAAGTGGAGAAAATTGAACGATATTTTTAGAACTGAATGTTTAAAGATGTTGGTTTATATTTTTAATTTTTTATGAATTATCTTCTAATGTTTGTGTGTATCTTATTTTTGTTGGAAGTTTTAATATTATCAAGAATGTTAAGTTTTTTAAAGTTTGTGTGTATCTTGTTTTGTTGTAAGTTTAAATCTATATATATAATAAAAGAAAGCCATTTTGATGACATGGCACTCAAGGAGGCATTCTCCCCCTTAAGTGTGCCATGTGTCATCCTATGTGTCATTTGGTATATAAGTTAAAAAAAATATATATCACAAGAAATCATCACACAAACGACTCTCTCATTCTCTAAATCTCATTCTCTCAATGTTAACTCTGTTTCAAAACCCTAGACTATGAACTAAAGGCCTTTTGAATTCGACCCATAACATGAGCAATAGAGGCAATAACAGTGGAAGCAGTAGCAACATCAACAATAATCCCCCCAATCGTCCTGAATGGTTGGAGCGGTACGACCTAATCGGTAAAATCGGTGAAGGAAAAGTTCACGCCGACCACAAACACTTAAACCGACTTCAATCATCATCATCATGATCCCTGTTGTATTTGATAAATAAATGCAGGAGCAAGAGAGGTGTTGCTTAAGAGGTAGAAAACGATGACACACGACCGGAGCAAGAGAGGTGCTGCTTAAGAGGTAGCGAACGGAGCCGATAAGGTAGTCTCTGATCTAACCGGAGGCGTAGATATTGACTTGAACAGCAGAGGTGTCGGTGTAGATGAAGGAAGGAGGGACACGGAAGAGGAATTTTTGTTCTAGGTAGGGTTTTTCGCCGCCGATGAGGTTGAGATGGTAAGGAGTTTGGAGGTCGAGTTAACCCAGGTGACGGCATAGGTATGCATACGGTGGGTTTGGGTTGAAGGTGGGATCTTGAGGGATTGGGCTGAGATCAAGTTAATCTCTAGGATTCGTGTGTCTGTCATTGTTGTTGAAGGTTATAATCAGTGGTTTGTGATTGGGATAACTAATAGTGAATTTTGTCCTTGCAACCACCTTTTGTCCAATTTCAAGTCTGCTAAGCAAATTAGTATGCATTATTATGTGTCTTTTATAACCTAATATATTTATGTATGTTCAATTTCAATCTGTTTGAGCTTATTAGCTTATTGACTCTTATGAGATTGAGCAAGGGTTCAAAGGCTACAAGTATCGCATGTTAACAACCTTCAAATATATTTGCTTTATTATAATTATTAATGTTATTTCTTTTTTGCTTATGACTGATGGGTAAAATTAGTGCAGGTATGGTCTGCTCCAATTATCAACTCTACCACAACATTCTCTGTGCATGTTAACTTCAATTTAACAACACCATTCTATTAAAAAACCGATTATCAAAGGTAAAAATAAAATTACTAATCCAAAACAATTGGGTAAAGGTGTGGAATAAAGTTAACACCTAAATTGTGAAAAAAACTGTGTTCATTATTTTAAGTTAACTTTTAGAATTGTTTGAGACGTTTTAGCAATTTATTTTGCATAAAGTATGCTAATTAGTTATTTACTTTTTAGTTCGGGTATAAAGTTGTGATCTTTTGTTAGTTCTTAAACTTTGCTTTTTTTTTGACAGATGCACCCGGCGTTGGTTTTGCGCCTCATGTAATCACAATTAAAATAGGAGAGGTATTTCTCTTAACTTTCACATATAATCTAGAACACTGATAAAGTATTTTGTATAGTTTTTGATAGTTCCACATTCATATATTGCTCCTCCTCCTTGTGTTGCTATAGAATGTTGTTGTGTGGATTTAGTAAAACAGATGATGAAGTATCATGACTTATGAGGTTGCTAGTATCAAGGCTAAGAAGGTTTGATGTGTTCCATATCGATGATCTGCGATTTTTATTTAGGAAATTTGTTGTCATGGAGCTCTCCTGCGATTTATGTGAAATTGAATGCAAAGAGTGATGTTGCTGATAATACCTTACCACAAAATAGGTCAAATTGCAAATAGAAACTAAGTTTACACCATTTGATTTTTACTTTAGCAAGCAGATGATAGCGTGAAGGTGTTCCAAGGTCAAGTTTCGAAGAATATGACGGAGGAACAACTTGGAGCAATGTTCAAAGAATTTGCTAAGCTATTGATTTCTATTTTGGGTTCATCTAAATTTATTTATCTAGGCCATATGTTTTTCATCATTTGCTCTTCTGAGGGTTACTTCTATGTCTTATGAACATTTTCTTATTGATTTGCTATACTTTTTGAAATAAATGGTGCAGATCCATATGTGGCACGATTAAGGTAACGATTTTTTCCCCTCTTTGTTGGTATGCCTACATAGTTATTTCACTAATTGGTATGTTTAAGTTATTTACTATTTTCGTTTGTTTTTATTAATATTAGATTTTTCAACCCCGGGACGCTCCCGGGGTATAATCTAGTATTTTTATAAATATAATTTTTATAGTTTGTTCATTTAAGTTGTTAATAATTTAAATAATAATGTACCTTGAGCATCACCACTTGCCTATAAATACCATAACCTTCAATACCAACTTTGAAAAAAAGTGTAAAATACATTAGGAGTAAAAAATGAATACTAGTTATAATCAGAGTGAGGCATCCCAACCTCCGATCACAGCAATATTCTTGTCGACGTTCAACACATGCTCCATCCATCCCCGCACCAGAACCCATATACTGTGGACCAGCTCCCACTGAAACGACACCGGGTCAATCCTGTCGAGGTCCTGGTCAAGCCGTGTACACTGAAACGGCTCCATGGTTTGAACAACCTACCGACGAGGAACTAAACTTGCTTTATGACCAAACGTTTGGTCAAATACAAGGTCATGAGCCACCAATTCCGGAGACGGATACAAAGTCTCCAACAAACCCTCCTTTGAGTAGTGTTCGTCCAACTCAAGAAATACTGAGTTGGGCGGAAGGGTACGAAACGACCCGGGTGAGGAGTACGTTGAAGAATTTTACCACGAAACCAATTTTCCATCTCCAGACTTTGGACATCACAATCAGGACTATAGATCGGACGGTTGTGACAGTGACCATGATGTGTCATCTTCTGAGTCTTTCCTTAGTGAATGGGGTGTTTAATGTTTTTTTTGTATGTTTTAATAAATTTAATTTAAATGTGTGTGTAGTTTAATTAATATGTTGGTTACTAGATTATACCTCAGGAGCGTTCCGAGGTTGAGAAATCTAATTTTACATATCAAAATAGACTGATGTATAACTCTAATATTAATATCTTACCTAAAACAATGTACAACTCCAATGCTAACACCTAACCTAAAACAATGTAGAACTCCATTGTAACTCTAATATTAACACCTATCCTAAAGACTAAACAAATGTACAACTCTAACATACTAATACAGGGCCGGCTCAACCATTTTGGTGGCCTAAAGCGAAGTAAAAATTCGGGGCCTTAAAAAAAGCCATTTGCAAAGTTGCAGTCCCATAAGTAAGATAAGTCCAATGAAAAACCTATTCAAAACTCAAAATTTATGTTTCCATCCAGCTCTCTCATCTTGTCTGCTGCTTTTTTTTATATTACTCTTTATTCTTTCTCGATGCAGCAGGCAAATAAATGGTCAATATAGTTGTAAAACCTAGAATGAAAACAAGCACCTTTATTATCTGTTGGTATTTCATGAGGATAATTAATTGATTAGGAGACCTGCTCGTATATCAGACCATCATTTAGGCCCAAATGAAGCCCATTTTCATATACAAACTAAAAAAATAAAAATAAAAATTGAGGGCCTTATAGAATTGGGGGTCCAAATGTCACAACCCGGCCACAGGGGGCCTGGACGAAATAACAGTTTGGTACAACATTCACGCAAATGGAAGCAACAGCAGAAGCGGTACAATAATAATTAACTTTATTAACATAATTTAGTTACATAATACAATTTCATTAACTAAAACTAGTCCCTAATCGTACTTGCGCGGTAATATCTATGGTTACTTGATCGTCTTCTGGTTCGTCCATTGGTTGTGACTCCGAGTTGCAATCGTACATTCTTCGTATCTCCAATGCCGGTACCTAAACACATGCTTAAAATGGTTTTGGGTCAACAATAATGTTGGTGAGTTCGTGTGTTTATTTACATAGACGCCCAAAATTAGTTTATCAAAACAGTTTCATTTATCAAACAAGTTTATCAGTTTTCAACACACTTATCTGGTTATGGTGTTACAGTCCTACAAGCTGGCCATTCAAGCCTTGGCACCTAGCCCATGCCTAACCATGTCTAGATGTATCAACATAAACTATACCCATTATTGTCATAGTTCTCAACCTATGTCCTGCCTCATAGGTTCCCCAATGGCAAAATATATGCCGCAACGACCCGTAGGTCTCAGTGGGGGTTTCCGGGTCTAGGCCGGACCACTGTGCGTGGGGGTTTCCCCAAGTAGTACTACCCATATATTAAGTCGGCTCTATCCTAGAGTTAATGAGTGCCTGGTTCAGTATGCATAACAAGCAAGCAGGTAATCACGCTCTGTAAAACTAACACCCATAACAATGTACAAAACAGTTTAGAAGCATGCGTCACCCCAAAACATTTGTAAAAGTAAAAAGAGGGGAGTTGACGAAACTCACCTGTTTGCAAAGCTTATTTATAAAAACCGGGTGCTCAGTATCGCATAATAACATCCTCCTGATTGGCCCTATGTCGACACACATTATTATTAGTATTTGGTTTTATTCGTCAAGGTTGCGCGTGGGGACGAGCTCGAGCGTGTGGTTTCTATTATACCATTTGGTTCTAGTCGTCCAAGGTTTAATATACATTCACTCGTGTCAATGGTTCTATGTTTCCATTATGATATCGTCTAGTATCTATGTCCGACCTTGGTCGTCAAGTATATTATCTAAATGTTATATATATTCGAATCTATGTTGTCGGATCATAATCTAGTGTCACTTGTCTAATAGTTATCGACTAGTATCCGTTCTATGTTATGAGTTATAATTAATATAGCTTAGTAATGGTTTTATATATTTATGCGACACATATTAGTTTCGTCTAGGTCGCGTCTTAAGTCTTAATTTCCAATTCCAAGTTATTAGTAACACTTTTGATGTCCTAAGTGTTCTTTGCATCAAGGGTCATAAGGTTCCAATGCTCCATACTAGCTAAGGTTTATGAGACTAGTCCAATTATCCGAGTTTGCATTATACCATCCTATTGTTGTCAAGTCCGTTGTCCGAATATCAAGTTCATGTGTCGCTCCTTCTAACTTATTGTTAAGGTATTATAAACTAATGTCTGAAGCAATAGTCCAAGGTCCAAGCTATAGTTGTTGAGTTCGTATTCTAAGCGTTTATTTGTCCATGTTCTTGCATCAAGTTTCTAGTGTCCAAATCATCCAAGGCGTCGAGATGAGATGTATTCTTAAGTGCTAATGTAGTCGTCAACTATATAGTTTATAATTATTATCCTAATTTGTGTATTCAATATTTAAGGCCTTGAGTTATCTAAGGTTCGTACCACTAGTCCGTAAGTTCATCTAATAACCATATAACTAGTCCGATGATCCAAGTATCCAATCCAACATATATTTATATTAGTATACTCCTCCTATGTATAGTCCGTTTATCAACTCGTCAAGTCCCACACGCGATTCAAACATAATATAAGTGTTGATAATTATCTAAACTTGTCGAGTCTCATAAGTCGGTTATACCTTCAGTTCGTGTTGAGCAGTTGACTGACTAGTTGACCTGGTTAACCTCTGTTGACCAACGTTTTGACCCATCTTCAAATCTCGCTTCTGGACCTGACCCGACACTCATCAACCCTTAATCACTATCACCCCACACACCACCAACCTTTGGACCATCACCCTGACCATCACCGCCGCACCACCTCTGACCAACCACCACCGAAGCTCTATCACAGAAACCATCATCACCGCCGCTACCTGTGACCATCCATGACCTCCTCAGCCCATCATCAACAATTACCCCTAAAACCCTGTCTAATCGACACCCAAGTCTCCTTAATAATCGGTCACCACCACTCGGTAACCACCACCTGTTCTGACCACCGTAAACCACCACCTAAACCCCTGCCACCATCATCATCAAGACTCAATACCCAAATCTTTACCACCTCGCCACCACCTGTGACCACCCTGTATAACCACTACCACCGCCGGCTCCCAACATCTACAACCACCAACAACCGCAAACCACAACTTATCCAGTAACAACCATCGGAGAACAATAAAATGAGGGAAAGAGGGGAAACTCGTTGGGTTACCTCGTGACCCTCCTTCGAGATCAGATCTGGTTCTGATTAGAATCCCCGACACCTTCATGGTCACCGTAATGTTCTTCCTTCTTGGCTCCGAGTCCTCTCCCTCCTTTCTCTTCAGCTTCTCTCTTTCTTTAACAATAATGGCTAGTGGTAGCGGTGAGGGTGTGGGTGGGGTTAAAGGAGACCCGACGGCCGGAGCTCCGTCGCTGGCGGTGGCCGGAGGTCCTTCACCTTCCTGCTTTCTCTCTCTCACTAATACTCTCTTTCTCTCTCTAAATTTGGGGGTGTTATGAAGATAAAAATGGATGACCAGAGATGTATGAGTGTTTTATAATAACAAGAAAGGTGGGTGTCATCAAGAGGGGATGACAAGTGTCCTCTCCCTTAGTGACTCACCCGATCCGCTTGGGTGCGGGTTTAGGTTCGTTATCGCGTATTAACTCGGTCTCGAACATGTATTATAATAATATCATATATATTATTTGGTTCGGTTTTTAGTTCTTTACATTATCGACTCAATAAATATTTATTTTAGCTAACTTTTTATTATAACACGGTACTAGAATGCGAAAAATTTTTAGGGGTCTGTGCCGGGTTGTTACACCAAAGCCCTAGCCTCAAAATAATTGTGCTAGAGCCGGCCCTGTACTAATATAGATACCAAACCTAAAATAATGTATAACTCTATTAACCTATTCGGCTCTGGTTGAAAATAGAATTAATATTTACTGGTTTGAACATAATTAGTGACTTGTCTATACATGATTAATGAATTAACCGAACATATGTTTTTTTGCTGTATGAACAATACCCCACAAAAAATAGTTATTTTTTTCTCCGTTTTTTATATACCACTTTGGTACTCGCTGGAAAGATAATAAAACGCTCGTTAATTTGGTATAATTTTTTTTCTTTAAAAAATCCCATAGATAAAAGATATTAACGTTTAAAAAATTATAGGAGGAAACATGAGACAAAAAAAATCAAATTTTATTTTTCCGTTTGTGTTTAATTGGAAAAAACCACGGGCCGCTAGGGCTGTTCAAATCGCTCGCCGCTCGTGGATCGCTCGTCGCTCGTTCGGAAAATGCTCGAAAAATGCTCGCTCGATCTTCCGCTCGGTTTGTATATGAGCCGATCGGCTCGGTTCGGTTTGTAAATGAGCCAAGCACGAGCAATGGTACGCTCGGCTCGGTTCGGCTCGAATAAAATTTTATTTATTAATAATCAATATACACACAATTTACAGATAAATTTATGGCTTTATATATAAGATTCTATTGGATTTGACTCAGTATATGCAAACAAAATATAAACAACCCACTTAACTCAATAAAAAAAATTAACACTAGATTTGATAGTAAAACAATGAGTTATGAGGTGACAGTCTTGGATTTGACTCAGTATAAATTTATTAGTCGTCCATCGCTAATGTCGCTTGATATCACACCTACGTCACAATGCAACAACTGTTCTCTGACGTATGCTCATCACCTCACCAGCCTCAATCTAAGTCTTATCCTTGGACACTTAGATCTCAATATTAGTGTTATCATCGGACATTTCGACCTTAGTTGTCACCCGACAATGAAAACATCGATGAAACATCCCAATTTTATGATTGTCCATATTACTCTCCGCTCGATTCTCGCTCGGCGCTCGCTTGGAAAATTTTCGCTCGAAGAATGCTCGTTCGGTTTTCGCTCGATTGTAAATGAGCTGCTCCGCCCGGTTCGGTTTGTAAACGAGCCAAGCATGAGCAAAGCTCTGCTCGGATCGGCTCGGCTCGTGAACAGCCCTACGGGCCGCGGAGGCCACAATGTGCTGTGAAGGGATTAAATTATCACATATGCTACATTTCCACGTCCTTGGAGGCCCCCACGGGCCGTGGAAGTACATTTTTCAGTGTGAACTCTTTACTAACGCATTTTAGAGTTTAAATTTTAAAAATTGTTTCCCGCTTGATTCACTATAAAACTTTTTCACCCCTTTAAATTAGGAAAGTTTATTGATAAAAAAATGTTAAATCAATTATTTAAAAAAAATATTTGACATGCCAAAAAAAAATATGAAAATTTGTTGAGAATATCCACAAGGTTTTTTTTCCTTGTGTTGTGTTTATGATAAAAAAACTGTTTAATAACAATTATCATAGTATTGTTAATAACTAAACACTCATAATTATGATAATAAAAACAATTGTATAACATTAAATTAGCTTATAAACTTCTAATCTATATGAACTTATCGATGCATGATTTATTTTTACGATTAAAAAATGAGTTGTCAGTAATAATTATCATAATATTGTTAATATTAACACACTAAAAATTATGATAATAAAAAACAATTATATAACATTTAGTTAGCTTCTTAAACATATAATCTATATAAACGAATAAACTACCCGTCATATAGATTGCATTTGGGGAAATAAGTTCAATTAGTGTTTAATATCTGTATGCTAAGGCAATAATCACTTGTACGTAAGACATTTCTTTCGTGTACATTTCAATCCACACATTGATATTGACTAGGACAGACATCAAAACGTCGACAAAAATGAGCAGGACGTCATGGTATTTTTGAATATTTTTAAAATATAATAGTTTTAATGTTATGATAGAATTAAATAAAAGAATTATATTTTTGTAGGCGAGGAGAAAAAAATGTAACTACTAATTAAAATTAGAGAATTAAAGTGTAACTAAGATAGGGTATTAAAGTGTAAATAACGTATGAATGACTATTTTACCCTCATTATAGGGTTATTAAAAAATTAGTTTTTAACTTTTAGGTATCTTAAACTATCTCTCCCTCATGCATTATATTATTACTAGTGGGATGCCCGTACGATGCTGCGGGGAACACAACACTTAAAGGTTGAGTGGATTCGGGGCTCGCTCGAGTGTGACTTGCACTTCATACCGAGTTGGTTTGGGTTGACTCTAATCTAAAATAAAGATGGAATCTTAAACTCGAGCTCGGCTTGATCAAAAATCAAGTTGGTTTGCTTAACTTGATTTGATTAGATTTTACAACTAATTTATCATGAGGGGAAAACATATAAATTATTTTTTATAGCTTTACATATATTTAGTATTGTCGTGTATTTATTACTGTTGTTTTGTTAACCTCTTCACTTCAATATCAGTCTTACTTTTCTTTTGTTCTTTGTACAATGCATGATGAAGACAACGTATAGGGAATTATAGTAAATTTTACTCGTAATAAATGTAACAAATACAAGGAAAGTTAATGTATTTGGTTTTGTAACAATAACACGGAAACCATCCATGTTGGTACGTCCTAATTCGAATGGATGTGAATTAGATTAGAGATTCATATAACAACATCAAACTACCACAAATCGTCCTAAATGCTAGAGTTCCATCATCACCAATATACATGCGAAATCAAACAAACAATGAGCTTAATCATATTACAAAACGAGAGTGTTTTTATTTGTGTTACATCACTGACATGTGTCATTAATAGATAATGTATTTATGTATAATATTGTTTCTATATTATGGTTGTAATCATCCCTGTAATTACGGGATTGTATCTTCTATATAAAGTTAATCCCAATCAAAGGAGAGGATCAAGGATCCTATTGTTTCATGGTATCTATTAGTCATGATGCACGGATTTTCCAACATTGTCCATAATATCCCTCGTAATACATTTCGCTTCACATCTTGCGTGTTTCTCTTTTGAGCTATATCTCAATCAGGAATATGAGTTGTTAAAGTTTATCACAAGATGCTACCACTTCCCGTATTCTCAATAGTTATTCTTAGCAACCACTATATATAACGTATGTAAACATAAGACCAAAGATTATAGAGAGAAAGATAGGATGAAAAATGAGAGAGCTCTTTATCAATGAGTTTTACAAAGTACATTAAGCCTCTAATTTATAGGGACACACCGTTGGAGCATATGGCTAGTCGCTAGACATTTTATAGGCGTATGCAAGTATAAAAACAACAGATATAAGTCACCAAGTAAAAGACATTTGTAAGGATACAAGAGTATTAAAAAATATTGATTTTTTCACACCAAGTAAAAGTCATAAAACAAGCAGAAGAAAATTTGTAATGAACCATACTATCTTTGAGAAAATGAAGCAAACCAAGTGTATAGATCTAAAATAAAAACAACAAATATAAGTCATCCTAACTAATGTCACATTGTATCCTGAGAAAAAAAAAAGAAAAAAAAGACAGGCTGACAAAATATGAGTCACATTTCCTAATAAACATGATATGTCTTCAAATCAATCTATCACCAAAGCATATCAAACAATGCCTTGTTGATTATTGTTATAGCTCTGGCCAACCGGGCTCCCAAGAACCCCACCTGAAGACTCACTCAGGCTTCCAGACACTGGATTTGCTGAATCGTTCACAACTTCTGCTTCGCTGCCAGCTTTTTCATTCGTTGGTTTACGGCTTTTTGGAACAAAACTACCAATGATCACCTGCTTATACACCAAGAAACAACCATTACAGTTATTAGCAATGTATCATACATGGTATATCTGACTTGTTTTATGAACACTAATTTTTTTTTTCTATCATTAATATATTCGTTGACATATAAAGGGCAAATTACATAAAGATGACAGTTAAACATCTATATGATCCCTATTATATAAAGAAACATCTGTTGAATTATCCTGATTTAGATTTAACACGAATATTATATCCTATTCTATTTTTATTTTTTTAGTTTCAACTTCTTTCATGGCCTAAGAGCATCTAAAGATCATGAGGATCAAATAATTTTCTATTTGAACATTTGACCCAGATTTTTAAACATATGCAAATCAAGAATCTATCCTGAATTTAAATATCAAAGCAAATTATAAATCCAGTATCGACCATGAACTTCTAAAACGGTAGTAAAAATCGAAGCAAAGATGAACAATCAGAAACATAATATCAAAGTAGAGATAGCTAGAAGATTTTACAAACACAACATTAATTCGAAACTCACGTTAATTAGTTACATGGGGGCATATTAGCAATACAATTATACATATATTTGGAGTTTGATTTATCTTTAGAATTTATAATATATTATAGAGCTTATCAATATTAGAGTTTATCACACAGATCTTATCTTTGACTTGTTACATGAACACTTAGCATTTATCTTCTTGATACATCTTGAAGTGTAATGATCACAAAGGCATTCAACACCAGTAATGTATTATATATTTTATTTTTATTTTATTTTTTCCAGTTTCTTCCATGGTCAAAGAGCATCTAATGATTCTAAGGACCAAGTAATTTTTTGTTTAGAACATTTAACTATGAAGTTTTTAGACAAACTCAAATCAAGCATCTATCATGAACTTAAAAAAGTAGTACAAATTTGAAGCAAAGATGAAGAATTGGAAACACAAGATCAAAGATATACATGAATCTAGGAGCTTTTTAGCATATTATTTTCTTGTATTACTCTCTCCACATATATAGATACTGCTGAATTAAAATGGACAAAAAACATTTAGGCAAGTATTGTATT